>JAUMHD010003812.1:0-14638 GCA_032359135.1 Ulvella scutata
GCCATTCGAGTGAAGTGGTGGATGTTTTGTGTTAGTCGATTTTGGCTATTTGGGTTCATGCCTATTTACTACCTTTCAGGTTTGTAAACCTGCACTGGTGCAGCACAGTTTCTATGTATATCTGTCAATTATTCTGAAGATGTGCCCAGTCCGACTGGTTTTAAGTGCACTGCTTCATTGGTGTTGTAAAATACAAAGCTCGTGCAGCGCTCTTTCAGTGTACAGCTGTTTTGCAGTGTACAGTGCGAACACCAGCACCAATCAGATAGGAACCGAATTTGTATATGAACTTGGAACTCTGTTTATGGACCGTTCTCATATCTTGTTGTATTCGTTGCCGTTGCGTACCCAACTCAACGTGCACTTTAAACCAAGCGGGCTCCAAAATTCCGGCCATGGAGAAAGAGCTCCGCGAAGCCATAACTCGAGTTGCACAATCCCGTTGCACAGATCCCATACACAAAACATCTACTGTGTAACACAACTGCACGATGTGTTTATAACATATAAAGCAGCAAGGTGCGAACAGAAAAACGGAACAGTTTCCTTGCTCTATAGGAGCCTGAGTCGCGTGAAGCGCACACTGCTCGGGGCAAACCCACCAATGACTCATGCGTACGAAAACGGGCACACCATTTGAACCCTGCGTCCGCACCACTTGATAGCTCTAAGTGTCATTTGTACCGTAGATGTGTCAGAAGTTGACACCGTCGCGGCCGCAGGGTGCAATCGGATGAACTGGCGCATTTCTGCTGGCATGCACGTGCGCGTCATCGTACTTGCAATTGACATTAAAAGCCTTCAGAATATACAATCCGTTCACGGCTGCATAATACAATCTCCTGATGATACACTTTCAAGTCGTGCACGTGCCTCGGTGTTTGCTTTAGTGGCGACGAAATGCCCGGGTCTGTTTAACGCTCGGTTGGCATCGGACCACACAAGTTTGTTAGCCTTGTTCATGCAAAGCATGCATTGGCATGCTTTGCAGGAAATACGCTGCGGCTTGCAGTTGCAGGTCTGCACTCAAGAAAATGTAGTATGCGACTCGTGAATGTGCGGGCACGCATTGATGGCTATGAAACATTTGCGCATGTATGTCGCTTGTGACACTTTCCGGTACATGTACCACATACGTACATAAACCTGTGGTAAACCAGCAGCGCGTAGCAGGGACCAATGATACCTTCTGCCAATGAATCAAAAGTCGTATGGTTCGTATTGGATGAACTTGAGTATTCGCAGAGTTAGCGTCCTCTTAGCCCTTTTGGGCATCTCGAATTTACATATCAGGCTCGCAGGTGCGGTTCGCTTCTGGTCACGTGAACCCGAAGGTTATGTATCTTCAATAAACAGCATATGCTGCATCGTTTGCAGAGTCGGACACCGGCACGTGGATCAGCGTGCCAACATGCCCGGATTGCTGTTGCAAGCAATTCTGGGAGTTGAGCTCATAATTCTTCCAGTTAGAAGGATCAACACCATTCTGCACGACAAAGCCGTGAAATAAAAAGCGCCTGTACTTGCTACAAAACATATTGTGTGGGCTAGTGTGAGTGGTGTGCACTTTCATGCGTGTACCAGTTGATGGGAACCTATCAGAGTAGACGGACGTGCAACAAGCACTCCACTACAGACGTACTTACAGTTTCAAACTAGTATATTGAACATCACACATCTGTGACTTCCAAAATATACGAAAATTGCTTCTGGAAGAAATACGAAGCAAAAGTGAGCATGGCCAGGTGTTGCACTTCAGAGCGTGATCACTGATTCATTTGCACGCCCTGTCACAGGCGGAACATTTTCCAGGATGAGGCGGCGGTGCCTATGAAAGTATGAATTAGAAGGTCGTAGATAGAATCTGGCACATCGTGTGTTATATGATAAAGTCGGACGTTTGAAAAGACAGAAAAACGAAGCAGCTACACATGGATGGCACGGCATTTTCTTACCCTGTTCCATAAATGGCACAGACACTTCTTGAGATAATCGAACCATCTCCTACTTCATACTTGAGGCCCTTCATGTGTTTGGCGTGGCTGTCAACATATTGAACGCCGCTTGGATACCGTGCAGCATTCTTGTCTTCGTCATACGATATGTCCACTAGAGCTGAACTGTGATGAGGCATACCTTCACACAACACCAGTTGAGTGCCTTGGAGTCCAAGGTTCGGATTTAAGTAACGGTACAGTCGAACCCAAGAGAACTGGGTGAGGTGGGATGTACGCTTTCTCGAATGTTAGCGAAGTAAAGAAGTCTTTCGTTGTTTGCAAACACGGTTGATTTCGCAGTGGGTACTGGGTCCACTCGGTGTGGCCAACCTGTCAAAAAAGTGGTAAGAGACTGATATACGAAAGATCATCAAAGGCCCTGTTGGTGTTAGAGCAGAGATGTCGTAGAGTGCTCGACTGTGAGGTGTACATGTTTGACGTCATTGTTAAGTTACAGGAATTGTGTACGCCTCGCCATCTTGCACATCCATGGTTGTTGCCAGAACTGAGATTCAGCACATGAAGAGGCGGGCTCGAAATTAAATTCTTAGAGGGCGACTAAACCGTTCATTATACTTTCTGTAATTTGGCATTTTACAATTTAATTGACAACCCCAGACTTTGGCCAATTAACAGCCGAATTGATACAATTATTTACAACCAGGAAAGTGGAGTTCAACATACTGATTAACTTACAAATCGTTAATTATAACGATTCAACCTTTCACTTTTCGGTACTCTTGCTGGAAAGATTTGGATGCTCGACCCTAGTGAACGTGGTGGTGGAGACCAGAGTCCTGACTTTTCAATTTTCCCACTCATCATACACCACGTTGATCAAGGCATTCATTTGGATATTTGGATAAGGAACTGTGCTCCATATATACTGAAGGCGGTAGCACCAGTGCTGCCGCTATGTATACCTAGATCTGGAGTTCGCAGAGCAAAGTTATAAGCATCTTCGACACCATAGATGGCATCGTGATCGCCAGGGGATCCGAGAGACGGCCTCCCGGGCACAATGACCACAGCTTATATACTTTTACTGGCAGTGAGCACCTTCAAGGACGCAACCTGATACACTACAACCATTCTTGGCTCATCTTTCTGGGAATGGGGGGGCTGCACTCGCAGCAGCCATCTCTTCGTGCCTCGATGTTGCTGGCTACGAAATTATTCTTACAGAATACAAGGCTTCGCGCTCTTCGCGCGCATCGCGCGCTTCGCGTGACTCGGCCTCTGAGTGTGCAAAGAAAAGCTTCCGCTTTTCTTTGCACTTTTGCCATTGCATTGTGTATAGTTGCAGGTATATAATGTGTGTGTCCAGGTTGGGAAGTAAAGGTTTGCTGCATAGCTTGAATACATAGGGTTTTCACGGGTGACTCGTACACATTAAAAGAAAACCCCGTATCGTTCTGATGGAACCAAAACCACGACTCGTACGCATCGAGCATCAACAGCGTGACAACGGTATCGCATCCTTGTATCTTAAAGTTGGGTATATGCGGGAGTGGTTGTGATTATATACATGAGCCTCGTTTCCGCATGGCCAATAGTACCCAGTGAAGCCGGTACGAAACAGTGAAAAATGCACAAATATGCCAAGACATTCCACAGACAATATGCCAAACTTATGTGCCAAAATCGGTTTCTATAGGCTCGGTCTTGGCGGTCGCGCTGTTCGGAGACCACTGTATAAGCTTTGTACTCAGCATCACAAATACGAAGCAGTACAGTTCAATCGAATGACAATGTGCACATCTTCATGATCAGAGCACTTCAAGGAGATGCCCAGGAGCTGTGATGCAGCGGTGCACTGTGTTAGGATGCTATCGGTGGACAAAGGTGAAACCCGGCACCGGGTTTACAACTTTGAAGACCGGTCTTCAGCGTACCCGAAAGAGACGCTTCCAAAGCATCAGGCCAGTTCCTAAAGAATCGAAATGTTATACCTATCTACTGTTCTATACTATAGGCTCTTCCGTGCGGTATATCGCTCGTACCATCCGTCGCGGTCACCCACGATCACGCGTACGTAGCGCAAGCCAACTACCTTCTACTCCGATTCACAAATGCTCAAGCCTAAAAGCATCAACATGGTGTCCATTGCATTAATTTGTAGTTACCCTGCGCGTGGTGCCGGGGATCCGCAGAAACGCCGGAAGAGCAGCAATAATCATACATAGTGGTAGATTTGAAGTGTAATGGTAACTGTGTTAACTTGACAATGTAACCAAAGACGACAAGTCCTAGGAAAACAGATTAACGCGTTTATTACAAAGAATGTAATAGTTGCTAATTTGCGCTTAAACAGGAGTGAACTATTCATTTTGAGCACTCATGAAGGGAACATGAATTGAAACACAGGATCAATTGCAATGGTAGTGAACTGTGCAAGAGGTGAATTTGCTGCATGCAAGGTGCATACCTTCCATACCAGTTTCTCGCACCTGCTCCAGCCCGTCCCCGTTTGTATAAAATGCGTGATGAAATGCAGATGCTCTGTGTGGTGGGGAGAACCAAGCCTGCTGTGAGCAACCTGAAGACGGCGACTGCAAATGTGATACAGGCTGGATGTTTCACACTTTCTTGATGCCTGGTGAATCAGATGTAGGCAGAATATGTGAAAACCCGTGTGGTGTCGACATCGGTGATCCATGCAAAGGCGAGGCGTTAGAAGTGCAAGGTGTGCATAAAGCAGCCCTTGTTTCTCCGGTGGACGATCAGTGAACTAAGAGACGAAAGACGATGCGCGCGAGCATTAATGTTGAAGTTGAACCACATTATCGCACGTACCGTGCCAGCAGTAAGATGTGGCTACACGTTGAACCGTTGCATCCTTCAGGCGTCAGTACACGCTAAACGTTGAGGTGCTATCTGTTCTTCAGGGTAATATGTTTCAATGGTTGGGCTATTTTACCAAGTTTGAGACGAAGTTTCGTGAGAGTAAGTTTGTATCGTTTCATTCCGAAGTGCTTTTTTGCTAATTGCGTACTGAACCACGAAGAATTTTAAACATGTGACACAGCATTCAGTATTGGTATGGTAGTTAAGGGTGGACTATGTTGCCTGGGAACAGGTACTCTATCCTTTCAAGCCTGAAAGTAACAACTCATAAGCACACAGTACCAAATGTAATTGGGTTCCCGGACGACATGCTGGAAGTTAAGCGACGGGGACTAATACGTGCACGTATCATATGCACATACCATAAAAATGATCGTCAATTTCACCTGTATGTATCTTATCCAGATGGGGCTTCCCTTGATGTTCTTGAAACATATCATGGGTACAAATCAAGATTTCTTGCTGACGATGACTTTTGGCTGCAAGCGGTAGGTTTATGTATGCCCTGAAGGATTTTTCGTCTTGAATATTTTGCGTGGAACTGGGGCTGCATATTATAGGTAAAGCCAATTTGTGTTGTTAATGAACGCCAATGAAAGGGTGTGAACTTATCGCGTTCAATGGAGTTCTGCGTTTGTTCCTGTCTCCAGATAACTAATTAACAGTTGCATGTAAAAATATAATTACACTATTTTCCAGTAAATGCAATCGTAAGCCACGTGCGAATTCATAGCAGTCAGGGAGCATGCGAATGGCTGCCAGCATGGCTGTTCACGTTGGCTGTTCACGTTGCAACGTGTGAAAAACCGACTCGCGGCAAAATGCAATAGTTTCCGTTCTTCTTGTCTTGGAGTGGCTTATGGAGATGCAGCAGCAGAAGACATTACAGCAGATTTTGGGATTTGTTAGTTTGGCACCTATGGCCTTCTTCTTGGTATTTCTGTACAACCGTTGTTTTCCCTTGTCTTCCACTTTTTGGTACTTTGGATCCGGCTTTCTGCTCAACTGTCCACAATCATGGCTTTGTGTCAGAAAGTGCCTATGAAATGGCCTGCGGGCGTTTGCTGCGCTTTGGGCATTGAAGCTAATCGATTGTCCGAGACATAGTTACCATCGATACTGTACACACCGTTCTCATAATCTTAGGTTGAGTTCGCCAACTCAGGCACTAGAGATCCCCAGTAAAGCAAGGATTGAACAGGTGGTAATCCATGATGGTTTGATTAGGTGTTCAATAGGGGATGACCGTGTCAATTACATCGAAATGTTTTTTGCGTTCACTTAGGAGGGAAATGAGGTGGCTGAAGTTATAACATACATTTACAGTACAAATTATCTGACAAACCGGAAAGGTAGAGAATAGGCATGAACCCAATAGCCAAGAGCAAGTGACCCAAAATATCCATCACTTCACTTGAAATTCAGTACGATTCACGTGTTAAATGGACTTTGCATGCTGTAACTTCCAGCCCTACGTAGCACTTCTTTGCGATAAACGTTCTACCGCTTGCGAAAATTGATACTGTAGCTTTGTTTTCCCCCCAGTGCACTGTTATCTACTCCCATCGAATGAAATCAAGTCAAGTGTTCATTTGTCGATGAATACCTTGAATATTAACCACGCATACCATCAACACAGGGGTGACGGAGTTCCTCACACGGATGATGGAGTTGGCGGAACCTTCCAACCTACCTGATGATTATGAAAACCAACCCAATGTCGACTATGATGGCACGCGTATTGCAAACATCGAAGCAGCGTCGATCGCATGTAGCCAGATGATCGCAGTGCGCAGTTGCAGCTTCCCAGTCGCACCTGAAGGAGTCAAATTGGACGTGTGTATAGATGGTGAAAAGCAATTCTTCGGGTTGAAAGACCCTGTCAACAAGTATCCGCGTGGGGGCATACATGGAACACCTCTTCAGCAGCCTGATGGCATCTGGGTATTTGCTGATGGAACCTGTCAGTACGCTCCTATCTGACCAGACACACTGATTGCAGACTCACTTTGTCTTCAGCACCACCATGCAGGTTGCACACCCCCAGCGACGTGCATCACACTAATGAGCACATCATCTGAGTCAAATATATCAACACATTGTAAGTGTGCAGAATCGAGGAATGGGCCGGAGGATACGACGGTTTCTGAGATGTGCGTGCCTGGAGTGGACACGAACCTGGAATTACGGAAGCTGTGCGCCAGATGCTCCAAAGTGGGAAACCTGGTATGCGTTGTACACTTCCTTGCATTGCGCATGTGCATAAACGAGGAGGAACACTGGCGCTTCGTATTAATAGGGCACCTGACTGTGACGATTTGTAGCAAGTGTACGAGAAAGAACATCTGCGACTGCAATGCTGCATTAATTTGATGTTGGTGTTTGCGGGACACGTCAAAATGTACAAACATTCGACAATACTGACAGGTAAGCATATATGATTCTGATGAAGTTGAACAGTTATTGCAACAAACGAAAGTTTGTCGCAACACCCCCTGGACAGTCAATCATAACGTGGCATGCTTGATTGCGCCATCCGCCAGGTGCTATATATGTGGCATATACGTGACACATGTTGGTTGTGTACACCATGCGTACATGATGTCAGTCGATCACACCGTGCACTCATTGAATATGGAGTACTATTGATGCAATTCACAACATAGATGGATACTGTAGCAGTGGCAAAAATGCAGGCAATCTCAGAAACACATAATGCACTTGATGTATGATGCTGCTGTTACGCTAGTGAACTGGTGAATGCACGTTCATTCGAATCGTGAGTACTGCTGCTGGCCATGGAGGCTAGTGCATCCGGCTCCACCATCTTGCGGTTAGTGTGATCGTCGCTGTGAAGCCTTCAAATATCTGTCATTTGAAGGCTGCTTTGATGTGATCATGTCACTGTGTGATGCGTTCAAGTCCAAGAGCAAACACTATTGTTGAAGTCTAGACTTTGCTGGCATTCCACCATCTCGAGCTACTTCGCGGCAAACAACTGCTGCGAATGGGTGTATTATATGTCGTAGGTTGCTGCTGCATGTTGCACCTAACTGTTACACCTTGCTCATTTTGGTGACATCCCTTCAGTTGATGCATGCATGCACCTGACCGATGTTGCACCTCCAAAGCATACTCAGGCAAAATTTATTTGCACAAGACAGTCAGGAAGTCTAGCTTTTTTCTAGCAGGCTGTGGCCAGTGTTTCGGTTCGAGCGGCATGCTGCTCTGGAGCCAAATTATGTTGAATTGAGTATATTTGATTCAACAAAGTTTCGAAATGAACTTTATAATTCATTGCCTAATTCATGGATAACCCACACAATTATAGCCCTTGGGTGATGAAACAGTCAACACACAGAACCATGACATCCTCATGGCATATTGTACTGGATGGACTTCGCATGACGCTGATGGACGCCGGTGTGAACGACAGGCGCATGCTGCCTCAAACTGCCGAAATTGCGAACCAAACCAGGAAGAAGCTTGGCCAAAGCTTGGCCGAAGCTTGGCCAAGAGGAATGTGTTGGATTGTCATATCATGATCAGTAGCCTATCACTATACATACCTGTACATGCATGGAGACAATTCAAGCGTGGCAATCTGATGCTGCTTACAGCAGACACAATGCATGAGTTGCATCTTTTTCCAGTGGCAGGTTATCGCCCGACAACTACTATGCTATATTTCGCGTACGCGCAATTCCAGACGAAGGAGGGGTCTAAAAGTGCGTGAAGCTGCCGTTTCGGCGCGGGAAACTATGCGAGGAAGTGTCAAAGCATTGAATTGAACATAGCTGCACACTTCATTTTCCGCTCACGTTCCCGTGCCTGCACCTGGTCATACGGGGCATGCCCTTGAAATGCAACGGGATCTAATTCGCTACGCATCGTTACGTACGTCGTGTAAAACAGCCATTTCCTGTGATCATTGGCACAGTGCACTTGCTGTAATGTAAGACAACTACTATTCTATGCTTTCTGTGCGATTTGCATGGGATCCGTTGTCTTGACATGAGCATACTTGGTGGATCCACGTACGTTCTGGAAGTTCTGCCGCAGCCCAAAGTAAAACTACGCTAATCACATTATTCACACTTTCTTCAGTAGTTTGGTTCTTCATGCGTGCGATTTGGTTAGCTGTGCCGTAAACGGCACGATACCCCCCTGCGTTTGGAATTGCACGTACATAGCCTGTGTACAGTTTGATAGACACAAAAGTTAGCAAAAACAAGCGGGCGAGAAAAACTATCCCGTGCGAGGAGGCGTCGATTCTAAGAAGAGCGGGGCCGTGTGTGGGAGTACATCAGTGGTCGTTTAGAGCCATTTCAATACGATGTCCAACCTGGTTGCGCACAAACAGGCAGGAAAATGTGACACATATAACAAAAGGGACATCACCAAATGAAAGCAGCGCTGTTCTCGCACGCCATTCGGCATGTCTAACCCATGCAAGGCATGTACAAATCGTGGTCGTGCTTGCTGTGCCACGCGAGCCATGTGTCGAGACTAAAGCTGCACCGTTTGAATCCTGACGCTTTGCGGAACATGAGGATCCCAAATCGAAGGCCGTCTGGATTGTGGACAATACTTCTGAAAAAACACAGCTGATACAATCTTTCGAGTTCCTGGTGCATCATAAGGATACATAACGTGCATATGATGTGCAATCTTCAGTCCTATTTACGGGGAGGAGGGGGGTGTCGGGGGGTCGAAGATTGAATGACAGTTCAATGACAGTTCAATACATATGACTTGCAACATGCACAGCTTTCATTCCTTAGATGCACTGCGATATTTGAAGGCTGCTCTGTCGCATATTGTCAGGCTTTCTGCTTCTTTGACGTACGCTGTTGCTCGATCTTGTGTGGAGTGACAAACAGAAATGTTCAACACAGTTGAGTGTTGGGTACACGAGACTAGGGCTCTAAATTAGCCGGTTAGGATTGATATGCGAAAAATTTGGAACCATTTTCACCCTCCTAATCAATGGCTAATCGACGTTTTGGGATTTAATCAATTTTGGTTAGTCCTAACTAATGACATTGATTATGATTAGGTTTAATCCTAATCAACTGTTCGATACTTGTGAATCAATCATTCATGCAATTTCGGGGAAACAGACTGGTGCAATGATATTATTCCAGTTGACAAAAACGACTGCTCACTCGACAATATAGCAACAACAGTCGCGCTCTTGCATCGTCCTGCTAGATCGGCTATGCAGGTACCTTCAGTTTCACAACACTTTGAGGTTCACGTAAAATACGGGGCCTTTTGAGTGCGTTTTGGACCGGACAAACTGATTGGGCGACTGAGGCAACCTGCAACCTGCCATGCATACCCTTTTGTCGCTTTTCTGGGGAATGTAGGTGTTTCCTGCAGATTCGTCAGTTTGATCCCTCAATTTGATGTTTTTTGTGTTTTTCCACCAGATGAGATCCCTGGCCCTTGGGACATACAGGTATTGTCGCATAGGTGCCCCAAGGCCCATTAAATATCTCCAAACTGTGTTTAAAAATCCTCAAAGTAACCAAAATACAAGGGAATTGTTCTATCTCGGGGTACCCGGAAGGGTCGGTATGACGTAATAATCGACCTCTAATCAATGCGAAAACACCACACTCAGGTATTGATTAGGACCACTTATTAACCTGTTATCATTGTTCTTGGACCATTCCTAGTTAAAGATTGATTAGCGCCTAACCAATCAATGACTAACCGACCTCCTAGACATCCTAATTAAGAGCCCTACACGAGACCTGTCAATATGTGCCTTCAGGGTGCCTGAAAGTCATCAAGTTGCCACAAAACGTGATGATCACACTTTCCCGTATTCTTGATCATGATGTGGATCTGAGCAAGCGGAATCACGCGCGCCTGACTGAAGACGAAACTTTTGTAATTCTCGATCTTGCATCCCAACTGTGTTAACACCTGGCATTGTCTGTGCAGATACATCATCTGTTGGGCTTGGCACTGCAAGTCGAGACCTTTCGAAACTCGGGTTTGCAATTTTCGTTGAAAAGGACTACATTCCAGCAACTGGAAAGGACGCCTTTGCTGAGGTATGCTCTTGAGTACATGGTACACGCGCTTGATTTAGGACGTACTACTTTTTATTAACAAGCACTATATCCTAGATTGGAAGAGCATGAGAGTAGGCATTCCTGTCAAATGAACGCCATCACAAAATGGTTTCCGTACCTTTCCGTCGATGCTATCTTGCTGTGTACGTATGTATATACATGTTTGCACGCCCTTTCGAACTCTTCAAGTGTATGCCTTCACCTGTGGTGGTGCAGGATCTCGGTGGACACTTGGCCACCTCTGCAGCACTGTGTGCGAAGCAGTGTGATGAAACGGAAGGATGCAACGGGGCATCGTACTATGAAGATCCAAGAACTTTGTTTGGTGCAAGGGGAATGAATAATTGCTGGCTGAAGGTTTTCACGGACTCTTGCAAACATCTCATCACTGCAGCAGATGAACCATTGGCGGCGCTGATTATGAAGAGGCCTCCAAATTGTGTGATTCTTGTGTGACATCAAACATGTCGCTGTGCGTCCGTTTTGCAATATTATTGTACTCTAACAGCAACGAGCATTGGGGCTGCTTTTGCATAAACTTACTAGCCCATTCAATCAATGTCGACATTCGTTATTGAATGCAAGTGGTACATATTGTGTCTGAAAAAGTTGTCTTCACGACAGAGGTCAGGTACCCTCAGCAAAATGAACATGCTAGCCAACAAGCACATCGCGTCAATTTCAAGCGTGAAGTTACTAAAGCTAACTTGTCTGTTACGTTTTGGGCAGCCCTTAGATTTGAATGAGGTTGAATGTGAATTTCTGGTTCGGTACATAGCGTAGTTAAAATTGCTTGTAGATACGCAATAAAGCTGCATCTTTTTTCAATTTCCCACATTGACCAGAAAACAGTTGTACAATTGCGACCTAATTGTACATGACTGTAATTCTTCAACTGTCATGATATTTGTTCATCTCCGGAACTGTGTATTGCCCTTCGTATCATGATATGGTGGACCAATGATGCTAGGGCAGCAGAACCGGAAAATGTACACTATTATTGATGAAGATCTTTGATTCTCAATGCCCTTGTAGGTGAGACAGATAGAGGAGCTGACTCAGATTCCGACGACAATGCGTTGCTAATCAACCTAGGATACGCGAGCTTTGAAGGCCAGGACTACATTCCTACAGAAGAAAACGGCGCATTTGCCCTGGTGTGCTCATCTGCTTCAAACTGAAGTAATCGAGTCACATGACTCCCGGACCTTTCAAACCTGTCACGACATTCATAAGTACAGGAACGTGGTGGTGTATCCGCCGGAACTGCACTCGAGTGTGCCACACATTGCGAAGACACTCTGGATTGTAATGGAGCTTCGTACTACGACGACCCAGATGCTTTCTTTGGTAAACCAGGGATGAGAAATTGTTGGTTGAAGATGTTCACAACTACATGTGAACCACCTGCCACCACCGTGAAAGAACCCTTGGCAACCCTAATACTCAAGAGAGGAATGGAATGTGCGCAGTCCGAGTCATGGATACAGTCGGTGACAGCATGTCATGTTCACTAGAAACAGAAATAAACAGAAACAACCCTTACAATGGTGGTGAGAAAGGTCAGCAAGCCCGATGTTGTTCTAGGAAAAGCATGTGTTCCAAGTATACTCGGTCCAACACAAATGGTTAGTACCTTACACCTTAACAAATAAATACTTATCCTGAAGATCCAAATTGGACTCTTGCGCTGCAAGGACTGCAAACAGGGGTAGACAAATAAGCATATATATGCTCATAATCATACCAACTGTGATAATGGCGAAAATATATGCTTAAAAAAAATGGATTTGAGGCCGCCATATGCTTATAGGCATCTGGAAAACGGAACATGTTTGGGGAGTCATATGCTTCTAAGCATATAATGTTCGCTCGATATATGCTTAAAGCAAGATAAGCGCAAATCAAGATAATTCGCGCGCTTCGCGCGACTTAGCCTCTGAGTGTGGAAAGAAAAGCTTCCGCATTTCTTTCCGCATTTGACTTCACATATTGTATAATTGCGTGTGTCCAGGTTGTGAAGTCAAGGTTCGCGGCATAGCAAGAACACAGAGGGTTTTCACGTGCGCACAGGTGACTCGTATAGATTGAATATACACCACGCATCGTATATATGGAACCGAAACCACGACTTGCATAGATCGAGCTTCAACAGTGTCACAACGGTATCGCATCCTGGTATCTGAAAGTTGGGTATATTTGAGTGTGGTTGTGATTATGTACATAAGTCTCTCTGCAAGATGAAGCTCTCTTTTCAGCATGGCCAATAGTATCCAGTGAAGCCGGTGTGTAACTGTGAAAAATGCACAAACAAGCCAAGACGATCTACAGACAAAATGCCTACGATTTCTATAGGATCGGTCTTGCCGTTTGCGCTGTTCGGAGAGCACTGTATGAACTTTGTACTCAGCAACGCAAGTACTAAGCAGAACAGTTCAATTGAATGCATATGCCAATGTGCACCTCTTCAGAACACTTGAAAAAGATGCCTAGGAGCTGTGGTGCAGCGGTGCACTGTGCTGGGACGTTCTTGTGGACAAAATTGTAAACCCGGTCTTCAGCGTACCCGAAAGAGAGGCTTCCGAAGCATCAGGCCGGTTCCTAAAGAATCCAAATAGTATACTTAGCTAGTTGTTTAGGTCATCTACGCCCGCTCATCACATATCATTATTGTGAAGTGATATGGCTTGGAGATTTGTTGTTTGGGGCGCCGTGTCGGTAGCAGTGTGGATTGAACTGTCATGGATGCACGAAGCTAGCAGGCAGCTGCCACTAACGGCACAATCACGAACCGTGCATCAAGTGCTCTTGAGTACACTCCTACAGATCTACTACTATATTTGATTATTCCTGCTTTTCTGGCGTTTCTGCGGATCCCCGCCACCACACGTAGGCTAATTAAATAATAAACCAAAAGACACCATGTTGATGCTTTTAGGCTTGAGCATTTTTGAATCGGAGTGGAAGGTAGGTGGCTTGCGCTACGTGATCGTGCATGACCACGACGGATCGTACGAGTGATATACCGCACGTCAGAGCCTGTATTATGAAACAGTAGCTAAGTATAATATTTAGCTTCTTTAGGAACGGGCGTGATGCCTCGGAAGCCTCTCTTTTGGGCATGCTGAAGCCAGAGTTTACAACTTTGTCCAGCAATCACGTCCAAGAACAGTGCACCGCTGCACCACAGCTCCTGGGAATCTCCTTGAAGTGTTCGGAAGAGGTGCACATTGTCATTCGATTGAAGTGTACTGTTTCGTATTTGTGCTGCTGAGTACAAAGTTCATACAGTGCTTTCCGAACAGCTCGAACGCCAAGACAGAGCCTATAGAAACCGTATTTCGCACATAAGTTTGACATTTTGTCTGTGGAATGTCCCGGCATATCTGCGCATTTCCCACTGTTCCGTACCGGCTTCACTGGGTACTATTGGCCATGCGGAAACGAGTCTCATGTATATAATCACAACCACTCCCGCATATACCCATTATTAAGATACCAGGATGCGATACCGTTGTCACGCTGTTGATGTTCGATGCATACGAGTCGTAATTTTGGTTCCATCTGTACGACACGGGGTATAAATAAATAAATAAATAAATAAATATATAAATATATATATATATATATATATATATATATATATATATATATATAAGGCTGTGTCCGAGTTTCTTTGTTAACTTGCTGTTGCTGTTCCACTTA
>JAUMHD010003823.1:0-14628 GCA_032359135.1 Ulvella scutata
TACATTGGGAGGGGGCGAGTGGGGGTGTAGTGCTGAGAGCTGTTGCAGAGATTCTGCGTTGATGGTCGCGAGGGGCTGGCACCCTGCAGAGGCGCGATGCTTCGAGGATGTAAACTTTTGATGTGCAATTACAGGCACCCGAAAATTAAAAGAAACAAAAAAACTGTGCGGTACCCTATCGCAGCTTGTCCTTGGAAGAGTGCTGGAAAAGACTTTCGCGATGGTGTTGTTGTGCCATTTGACTGAAGTGGTGGTTATTTTGTGCTAGTTGCTTTTGGCTGTTTGAGTTCATTCAACCTGGTCCGTTGTAAGAGGAAACGTTCGGTACCCACTGATGATGACATCATTTGATACCCCAGGAAGTTTAACAGTCAAGGATCCATTTCTTGTACTCTCATACGTGCATCTTTCCTGCCTTACTCGCACGTGTTCCATCTGCTCCCGGGGCAGGTATTTGCTGCGCAGGCAGTCTTACTTTTGGGACTTTTGGGACATGCTATAATGTAGATATGCATACCCATCACCTCCCCTCCTGCAACCCCCACCCCAGGCATATCACCCTGTGATAGATAGGGGTGATTTTTGTTGTTGATGATCTGTAGATGATCTATAGATGTGCATTGTGCACAACTGCATGCATTTGCCTCCAAGCAAATACTTGCAAATTCTGCCAACTTGCGAGGGCTTGCCGCTCTCGTTGTAAGCAACCTGTGCAGGCACGGACTGTTGTACATAGCTGCGTCCGAGGTCTCCCCTGTTCTGTTCCGGAACCTGCGCAGGAATGATCCTTCAGCTTCGTTGACCTAGCCGATCAATATGGCGACAAGTGACAGCTGGACAACAATAGAGTCGGATCCAGGCGTGTTTACTGAGCTATTGGAGCGGATCGGTGTACAGGGTGCCGAGGTGTGGTTCGTTGCCAAGAGTCATCAAGAAGTTGTTGAGACGAGCATATGGTGAGATAGTGTGTCCTAGACCCACACAAACCACATATATATCTGCGTGTTGCTGTACAGGTTCGGGAGCTCTATGCTGTGGAAGGTTCAATGCTACGGGAGCTAGAGTACGTTCCTTGCAACATCACTCAACTGACCAGTGTTTTTTTCAGCACACGACAAGCAACAGTTCCATGGGGTGTGCAGACCGGTTTATGGATTGATATTTTTATTCAAGTGGCAACCCAACTTGACGACAAGCAAACCTGCAACAGAAGCTGATGCGCCAGTGTACTTCGCACAGCAAATCATCAACAACGCATGCGCCACTCAGGCGATGCTGTCCATTCTATTGAATCAGCCGGATGCCGAGCTCGACATCGGCGAGCAGTTGAAACAGTTGAGGGTGTGACTCCATGCTGCTCTGCAATGTGCACTGTCCCATCACCCATGTCAGCTCACAGCCAGCAGCAGCTTGCGAGCCGGATTTATCATAGTATTTGTTGATTTTGATCCTGGAGTATTTTTTTGTTGCCCTGAGTAGGATGTCTCGCAGAGAGTAGTGGTTTTCAGGAAATATGTTGTGCCTGTGTCCAAGCGATGCTTTGCCAATGTGTCTGGTATATAATGTAAAAAGCCCTTTGGCTGTCTCTTTTGAGGGCCCATGCCACCTCACACGAGCCCACAGTTTCGTCTGTTCTCTGTTCTCTTCTCTATGAACAAACACGTGGTGTCAGCGCACCTGAAGTGTCTTCGTTGTGGGCTCTTTCCATCCACTAGCTACAGCAATACCTGCTTTCTTTACAAACCAGATCAACTAAATCACCCAGCAGCACTGATGCAGACATTCACCCAGGACTTCCCAGCGGAAATGCGAGGCATCGCCATTGGCAACGCAGATGGTATCAGAACTGCACACAACTCGTTTGCACCACCAGAGGCCGCACTGTCAGACAACGAGACGCGAGCAGCAGGCACTGATGATGATCTTTACCACTTCATCTCCTTCATCCATGCAGCAGGCTCCGTGTGGGAGCTGGACGGCCTGCAGGCTGGCCCCATCCGCTGCTGCGACTGCCCGCATGTGTGCTTCCGACCATCCCACTCTACCCTTCATTCTTTTCACTCTCTCTCTCTCTCTCGTACACACACATACATACCGTTGCTTGCGGTGTGCAGCAATCCCCCTGCACCCTTCACTGGCGTCACTTTCACGTTGGTCATGCTGGTTACATGTGTGCCATCACAGTCGTTGCATGTTTGTCCATGAGTGCAGCCGGCAGTGTGCTTCTCTCGGCACCAGTCGCAAGTGTCACAACTGTGCATCACACATGTGTCACCGGCATCCTGCCTGTCCCTCCCTGACAGAAAGCCTACAGTCGCCTCACCAGATGATGAGAAAAGTGGAGTGCACAGTTTTGACTTATGTGGTCCATGATACAGAATGAATGGCTGGACCGGGCAGCAGATGTGATAAATGCAAGGATTGCGCTGTATGCTGCGAAGGAGATCAGATTTAATTTGATGGCGCTGGTGAAGGACCAACGAATTTCGCTGCAGGATCGACTTGCAAAACTCGATGCAGAGCTTGCTGGTGCGGAGGACGAGGACTTGAGGTCTGCGCGCCTGCGTGACAAGTGTGATGTACTAGATGCTTTGAGAATGAAGCAGGAAGAGAGAGAGCAGTGGCATGCTGAAAACAGACGGAGGAAGCACAACTACATTCCTCTTGTCTTCAATATTCTGCAAGTGCTAGCTGAACGGGACGAGCTTATGCCTTTAGTTCAGCACGCCAAGCAGAAATCTTCGCATAAGCCAGTGAGCAGTAGTATAGCAGGCACATAACATTACAGCATTGTTATTACAGACAGTACACACATGACACGTTGGTGGCATGACATGAGAATGTACACTTTGCAGCAGTGGCCTGAAACACATACTCGCATGACCCACAACCACTACAGAACTGGTACGGATTTAATGTTGATGTGGAAAACGGTGCATCATCCCACTGGGTTGGGTCTGACAGCTTCCTGCTAGTGAGCTCGTGGATGACTTGCCAGACTGAAATGGCATACAAACAAGACGATCTATGACTCTGCATTCTCTTGCATCCACAAAAAAAACCTCGCATCACGTTCTCATCTACAGCTGAGAGACCTCATGTCGTGCCCTGAGCAGTTGCTCCAGACACTGTGAAGTCACTCTATGAAGAGTTCTTCCGTTCAGCAACACGATTCCTAAACAAAAAATATGCATTCAGTGCATCAAGACGGTGGAGGTTCCACCACTGCCAGCTGTAGCCTCCTCTCTGGTGTCCACTGCCTTTTTCGATTCCCTCCCCTTCTGGCTCTCCACAAACGAGTCTGCTGCGTTATTGTAGAGTTCAATCACCCTGGCGATGTTCTGGTTGAGCTCCTGTAGCATGGGGACATTCCTCTCCAACGCGGAGTGCGTCCCGTGCTGGTGATTGTTCGTGATCTCCGCAATGAGCAGCTTGTTTCGATCCAAAAGATCTTGTACTTCTTGGAACTGCTTAACTGCAGGCCATATCTGTGCTAAAGGCCGGCCCTGTTTATCAACCAGCGTTTCGAAAGACATGACACTCCACAGCCACCGTACGCTACATCGGAACGAAGCGCAGGTTCAAACAGGGCAGGACAATGCTCCGTTATAAAGATTCAAGTACTGGAATCTATGCTCGAATCAGTAGCTGGTAGCACAATTAGGAATCTCCGACACCACTCGGTACAAGCGTACCGCAACTCAAGGTTGGGCAGTAAAGCTGGTGTCGTAACCTTCCCAGTTTTCCTTTGATGTAGCTCCGGTGCTGCAGCATGCTGCAAACGGTTGCCGGTTCCCCGCCGATACAATCATTCGGCGACTGGTACAGTCAACGTGGACGTGTGAGACTGAAACGAAGTTGAAAAGCGAGTTGTACGCTCGTGTCAAAAAAAGCCCATAGTAATATTTTGCATGTCAAATTAAGTTTAGAGGTCGTTTTTACAACTTCAGCAACGATCTGTGCCGTCTGCTGGCCCAGCGCGAAGTATGTGTGACAGCACTTCCAACATTGCACGCAAACCCACTGCCCAGCATTGCGCTCCATAGCTCCGCAATAAGTATATGTTCAATTTATGTGGGGAAGCGCTGGTTCTTGGTGGTCGTGGCTGTCGTCTCAATGAAACAGTTTGAGTTGTGGAGAAGTGCATGACGCCATAAACACGAAAACCCGTTACTTCCACGCAGCAATACATCATGAACTTCTGCGGGGATGTATAGGGCAAGCTGTGCGGTGGATGGGCATAGGAGTGCGATACCTCACTGAACAGAGATTCAACAGACCGCCACACAGCACGGAAACCCACGACCCAGCACGAAGAACCTGCTGTCACCCCTCAGCTTCCGACAACACGAACTACCGTTGATGGATGATGTCCTTGAAGCATCACTGACAAGGGATGCCTCTTGCAAGTGAGGCGTCCAGCACCAGTACTTGTTCACCCCAGCAGACACACATTGCGATGCATCACATGAGCCCCTGCCACAAGGTGTGCTGCACTTGAAAACAGAAAGAAGAAAACAGAAAGAATCCCCAGGAGCGTACGCTCGCTCCCAGGGGCAGCAGCTGCTGGTTTTCTGCAAGCTGCAAGGGGCCTGTGTGCACGTGGCTACCCTGTTGGAGACATGCGTGCGATGCTTGTCTATTGTGAACATTACATACTCTACGATGAGTTGTGTTGTATGTGTACCACAGTTGGGTGTTTACTTCATGTGTTGACAGAGGTCAAGTGCAGACAACAAGTACACATATCACTATCTGCTATAACCAAAATTATGTCAGTGTCAGTGCTCTTTTAGGAGTCTTCCCCCCATCGTTCGCAAACAATATTGGATGGTGTGCTTCCAGCAGAACATCAGCAGTCTGGTCATCAGCAGTCTGGTAATGCCTGCGTTGCACTAGGCTGATGAGTCTGTTGCAGCTGAGTGCGTGGGCGTTTAACAGTGTAGCCACAGGCGCATATGCAACTGTGACACCGAAGCCGAAGGTGTGCACTGCCATTCTGATGCGAGCGACGCCTTGGCACGACTGGTCATCCAAACTTGGGGAGGGAGCTGTGGGCACGGCAGCAAACCACATGCTTCCGGTGAGGGGAGATGCTGTGTCGGAGGGCTTGCTCACATTCGGAGGGCCACATGTGGGTTGTACAACCCAGGCAGGTGCTGGTGTGCCGTGTGAGCTGTGCGGTGGGCAGCAGTGGGTAGCTTGAACAGGTCGTCAGCTTGAGGGGAAGGGTCTGAGGCCAACGGGGGGCAGTGAGAGGAGTATGAGGTGTGAAGGATCCTCCAGGCAGCAGGCCCGGGGTTGCCAGGGTGATGGAACGGCCGTGCAGCAGGTGGTGGTGCAGAGAGGCTGGCGGCCGTGCGAGCGGTAGAAGAAGAGAGGAAGGCGGCTGCACGGAGGTTGGGGGTTTTTCGTGGAAGCCGAAGCCTCGCGCGGGGGGAGGTGGGGATGCAAGTGCGCTGCTTCCGGGTTGAGACCGGCGCAGTCTGGCGGCAGCTGCCCGATGATGTGCGGAGCGGCGGCCCGGAGGGAGGTGGCGTGCGGCTGCAGATGCCGACTGGCAAGCGTCCAGGGCACCTAACCAGCTGAGTGAGTATGGCTCATTTACCTTGAGTAGTGTGGGGTGTGGTGTGGGAGATCGCAGAGTTGTGTGAGGAGAGTGCCCATGTGGGGGCGCTTGCTGTGGTTGGTGGGGAGGCCGTCGACACACCGATGGGAGAGCCTGCAGGGGTGACTACAGGGCTGCCTACTGGGGTGCCTGCGACCATGAGGCTGTGTCTGTTAGGTTCCGTGCCAATATCAAACACGCCAGACCCAGGAACGATGATCGTATTCTACCGCTAGCAGCGATGATGTCACTGATATAGTAGACTCGTCCAGAATCGTAGCAGCCTCTGTGTCCGCGTCTGCAGTGTGCTGCACTTCAAGTTCTGCTGTGGTCGCTGCAGCCACAGACGTGTCTGGCCTGGAGGAAGAGCTCTTGGCAGGAGCTGGAGTGAGAGTGAGTAGTTTGTTTATGTTGTAGTTTCTGTAGTTTATGTTGTACCTGTAGTTTGTTTAGCCTCGGCGGCGAGCTGCTCGAATGCTTCCGCTGTGCCGGTGGCGGGGCCCAGCACGTTGATGTCCTTGAAGCAGGCACACATGGGTGGGAGGTCGCAACTCGCTGAAGAGGGCCGTGCAGGGTTGAGAGCGGAAAGCGGGGGTCCCAGGGGGTCACCTTGCTTGACTCCCCTGGTGGACAAGGCAGGTGGGGATCTTCACCTCTGAGGGGTGCCTCTGAGGAGCACACGTGATGGGCAATCATCTGCCCAGGTAAGCAAGGGGGACAGGAGCAGGGGTGCTCTTGCACGGAATTGAAGATGGATGCATGCAGCATCCTGTTGAATGCGTTCTGGCAGTCCACAGGCAAGTCCACCTGGAACTAAATTTCCTCCAAGTATCGTATCAGTGCTGGTACTTTTCAATATATCAGTCCTTGTACATTCTGACATATGGGTTGTGGCTATTTGAGTTCCTGGCCTTTTACTATCTTTTCTGCTCGTAACGGATAGGTGATACACACTTTCCAACGGTACTGCACTGCCAATCAGATGTGTGTCAAGGTCGCACTCAAAGAAGCTTGACATGTCGCAAATCCAGCTCTCTCTGACACCCTTCAGCAATTGTGTCCGCCAGGATTTGGCCTTCCCTCGAAGATTGCAATAGTTGATGGTGAACGTTTGCAGTGAATGGCACCACATGTGTCATGTCAAAACGATGTCAGTCACACATGACAAGTTGTGCTTACCTCCACGCCGCAAAGACAAGAGATCAACAGCCCACACACTCCGTTGCAACAGGCTGAGCAGCCTTATGCAAAGCAGGCATGACCAGCATGCTGATATTTTTCACGAGTTCGTCAGCCGCTCGAGTGTTACACGCAGCCGCGAGGGGCGCTACTCACGCCTGGGCTCCCACACACTGAACCGCCTGCAAGCCCTCTGGCACTTGCATAGTAACTTGCGGCCTGGGCCGGACCTGTTCTGGCGGATGTGTCCTTCATCCACCCTCTGCCCCACTCCTCTGTTCGAGGGGCCGTGCGCGGCCGGTCGTGTGGCCACCCTCTCGACTCTTCCAAACCGCGGGACTGCTTCACTGACCATCAGTGCCCCGGGCACACGTTCTGGCTGCTGTCATTTGAAGCCCTGAGTCGCTTTAGCTCCTGCGCCATTCAGTTCATTGCTGAAGCTACCCACTCAGCATTGCCCCACCCTATTCGCCACCAAGACACCTGTTTCACTAATGTTTATGGCCAGCTATCTGGCGTTGTTCTGCAGGTACATGTCTCGTATGCTCACGGCTTCCACTGGTCTGCAAACTGCCACCACTGGGTCCATGTGGATCCCAGGCTCTTCCAGGTGGTTGACTGCGTCGGGGTTGTTCAGGCAAGCGATGGCCTGTAGGCTTCTGTGTGTGTTCTTTACGGCTTCCTTTGCTTTCGTTTCCGTGTTGGGTGCTTTGCACTCTAGCAGTTCTGGAGCTTTTCAGTCCTGTGGTTCTGATCTCTGGTTCTCATATGCTATTCTTACTTGTATCTGCGCGATTTATCTAAATCCCTATCCTTGCATTTCTCTTTTCCTTTCGATGCAACACAGGTCTGACATGCAGCTCCCAACAGTTCTCTTTGATTGTGACAAGTGATCTACAGGCGTGGCTACTCTTTCAAGAAAATGGCTGTGCGACACATGCCCTAACAGGACATGATATAAATGCAGGACAGCAATGTCCATCAAGTGCTCCAAAGCTGTCACGAACAGGCAGGTTGCGGTCAATTTACATCCTGAAGATTCAACTCAATCCAAAGGATCAAACTCCACATACCTGGCTGCAGCAAAACATACAAGGAACTGCACAAAAGGCCTAGTTCATCATTCAAGGTTCAGAAGACGTCGTCTTACTTGATACACTGTTTGGACTCCATCCAAGGGTGCCCTCTAATCTCTGCGGCACGCTTGACCCAAGGACACGGCATTCACACATTTATTGGAACCGACTTGACTCAGCCTCACAGCGTTGCTTCACGAAAATACCTATGCCTCTGCACTCACGATGGTAGGAATGCTTCTCAGCATGAGTTAGGATGTTTTGGGGGCATCATGTTGAGGCAAGGCTCCAAGAGGCGCAATGCGCAGGATGGATTCCAAAGTGGTGTTGCACTGGCCAGCACTTCCATTTGACGGCAACATGTTTTGAGCTTGCCTTGGACCCCCGGATATTCTTGATGCATGGATGTTGCTGGCACCTCCAGTACACAATGACCCACCTTGGCTACAGTGGGCACGACTCAGATCCATTGGAAGCTGGCCTTGCCATGCTGGAATGCCAAGGCCAGATGGCATGCCTTGACCAGCTCCATGCATGTTCATGTGCTCGCGAACTAGTGGCATTGGCTGATAAGGAAGTGGCATGCCACCAGCAAAAGGGCCGGACGTCAGTGAGTAGTAGTCTGGCAGCTGTGGGCGCCCTTGATGTAGGCATGGATTTTGTAGGTACAGCTGGGGGGCCAGGTTGTGGAACATGCCAACTTGTGGTAGCACACCGCGGCCGCAGAACGGAAACTGTGGAGGAGGGTGTGGTCGGCCCTGTTGAGCCACATCAGCCTGTGCCCGGGTAGTGACTAGGGGTCCATGTTCCTCATCTTCACCGTCAGACTCGCTCAGATGGTACCGACGCAGCTTTGTGCTGCGGCGGGCACGACGGGCTGCAAGTGGCAAATCAGATTCACATTGTTGTTGGTCGGCCTTCACTTCATCCGCCTTGATCTGCACGGCCATACACTCTTCAGCAATGTTCAATTGCCTTCTGCTATCTTGCGGCACTAGGGAGCCACCAGACAGAGCCCCTTGAACAATGCGACCGCTCTTGCCTGATTTTCCATGAGTTGAAGAAGCAATGGCACAAGTGTTGCACAGAAAGTGCAGTTGACATGGCACACCATGCTGCTCGACGCAGTTTTTCGCTTCTTGTTCGCATTGCTCGCATCCTGTTTAGCCACGAACAGGCCATCCACGACATTTGCGTTTCCAGGTGTAGGTACTTCACAATCTCCTGCCAAAGCACCCTGTTTGCTTGGGCAGGTGGCAGGGTGAGCATCTGAAACAGTGTTCTCGAAGTGAATGCCATTCTCCATATCCATGTCACCGAGCACTTCAACAGCACCGCATGCCAGCAGCGCCTCCTGCTCAACATCAGTGAGCTCTTTGCAGCTGCGCTCTTGACGCAACTTGTACTGTTGTTTGAAGTTAGCTTGGCGTAAGCGCTTAGTTTGCTGGTCCAGCTCAAGGCTGGGATCATCGAAGATCTTCTTTCTCAATTCCTGCAGTTCTGCCACTGCAGCGCAACCTACAGTACTACCATCCTCATTCATGACCTGCATCCAACAACAACACATTCAAGGAAATTGATTCCCACCTCCAAAGCAAGAGCATGTGCGTGCACGTGTATGCTGACGGCAAAGAAATGGTACTATGCGAGCAATGAAAAGTACATGATGCTGTCAACCACTGGCTGAAGTACATTGCATTGTTGGCGTTTGTCGAAGCACCTTCTCAACACTTTCAATGAGCTTTTCAACACTTGCAAGCTTGCGGTACGGCCAGCGTGGGATATTGATTCTGCGGCATTGTTTCTTCAGCACTGTGACACCAACACCAAGTGTGTTGGCGGCCTCTGAAATGGGTAGATGGAACACGCTCTGGACTTTCTTACGAAACTCGACCTCATCGAGCTCATCGTCATCATCCACGTTGTCAATATTGCGGGGCTTGGAGTGGTGCACCTTGGAGGACTTCCCCTTCGATTTTCCTTGAGCAATCTTACGGTTTCTTGACTTTTCGCATGACCGTACAGTAACACCATCAGCCTGCATGTTCAACATCTGTTTCCAGGCCTGTAGACCTCCATATATGATCTACGCACATTGTGGTGTTTAAATCTTCCCCACACTACATGTCATGATATGCAGCGAAATGGCAATACAGAACGAGCACAGGGTAATGTGCTTTCATGGGAGGAATCATGTGGCATACCGAGTGCTGGGGTGCTTGGGTTTGCTCATCATCCTCGTCACAACTGATCTCTGTGGTGTGATCGCTGCTCTGGGTGCTTCCGCCCAGCGCACGTGCAGTCAGATTATTTTGTTCTGCGGATCGGAGATCTTGTCCAGAGTTGTCTACATCAGCAATGGCGCGTAATGCAAAGCTGTCATTTGCGATCGGTATCCCATGAGTGGGCTGCAGTGAAACCAACAGGAACTGTGTTTTGAAGCAAGCGCAGACTTCTTCCTGCGCAAAGAGCACCAGAGCATACGGTCTCAGGACGCACCGCTCGAGCTTCTGGAGCGGCACAGCATGTTGTTCTGTGTGGATTGTGTGCCACATGTGGTGCTTCTACTCCCTTTTGCAGCACTCGACGTGCTCTGGTGCACCACCTTCTCTTTTTTCGACGTTTTCGGGGATGTTTGCTGCTGCCGCTCGTCTGTGGGTGTGCCAGGGGGGCTTGTGTATTCTAGAGCAGCTCGGCTCAGCATTTCCAGCCCGGACACATCAGCAGAATCGCTGCCTCCAGCCTGCACTAGTGGCAAAGATAAACAACACTCTCTGAACAACATCAGGAGTTTGATGTTGATTGCGCTTCCTTTAGAGAGTGCACCTGGCTAGCTGGATCAAGTGCAGATTGTTCAAGTGCAGGGAGTGTGAACTGCTTGAAGGCTGTCTGTGTCAAGTGGCCTGCTGGCACTGCACTGTTGCTCTTAAGTGCCCACCAGATACGGAGATAGAATTGTGCAACGTGCTTTGGTCTGGTGGTGTTGTCAAGCTGATTCAACGTTTGTCCTGACACGAAGTTTGAAAATGCTGTCCGCATATGCTCAGCCACACCTCTGTCGTCGATGTCAGGGGGGAAGTCTGCAGCTGTCAAAAGGTCTACCATTGCTGCCTGCATGATAATTGTTCCCTGTCAGTTGGGCTTCCCTTCCACTTCCGAGAATTGGGAACGTGGTTCGTCTGACCGATGCCAACACTAGACTAGCTTGCTATCTGTCAGCTACGATGTTGTATTCAGAACTGGTATAAAACATTATATGGATACGAACCTGTATGACTAGGCTGCGTGTCCATTGGGTTCCAGGTTCTCGACATATGATGTCAAGGGTGGACTTCAGGTCATTACCTCCATCATCAGGGCATGAAGCGAAAGTTGCTACCCATGGAATGCTGAGAGCTCTGGAATAAAGGATCTCTATCGACGACTTTTCGCGCTCGCTGGGCGATGAACCGCGTAAGAGAGAGAGAGCAATAGTCGAAGGACCCGTCATTGTCCAAGACCTGACCAGGAACGCCACACTCTGGCCAAATATTGCACCGTTCAGGGAATACAATGTAATGTGTTAGGATAGTGCGTATCTGGCGCCTAACTTCATGTAATGTAATGTGGTGCCTGCTACAGAATTCGAGCACAGCACATGGGCAGCTGCACTGCGGTACAGCAGGACGACACTGGTTGCAGAAGAAGTAAGCACGGTTGTCAATTTGCTCACTTGGACTTCGACTTGGTCAGTGCATGTAGGATTTTGCTGCATGGGCAGTCGCAATTGGAACATAGCCACATGCATGTCTTGGTAGAGTCTCCGTTATAAGGCGTTATCACTGACTTGCGAAGGAAAAACGAGGAATTCACAAATCTCGGTGGTTCTTGCTTAAGCAAGGGGACCCGTTTCGACGAAATGCATTGACATTTCAGCATCCACAACAGTTTAGAGGTATTGTTGGCCGTGGCCAAAAGCTTGGCACAGCACTGGACGCTTGCATCAGTTATTTCATGAGCACCAGCCTTGAAGGGTTCTTCAGCAAGCCAGTCAGGTAACCAACGCAATGCAGCCGTCATCTGGTCAACATCATCAGATAAACAGACAGTCCCATGCGCACCTTGACAGTAAGCGGCAAGAAATGTATCTTTGAAAGAAGAATGCTGTTGTGTTCTCTGTTAAGGATTTTCTCTCGGTACCACATACCGGGTACATGCACCCAGTGGCAGCAGCAACAGCTGGTACATTTACATGAGTGCTCTCAGCATTCTCAGCATCCAGCAGAATGTTTCTAAATGGGGTGGCATGATTCCAAAGTCTGAGACTGAATAATACTTTGCGGCCAACTGCATTCATCGGGCCACACCCGAACTCATTGCAACGGCATGTACCCGTCCTGAGTTGGGACAGCCCTCATGCGGATGATTATCGATGACACTGCGCCGCTTGCAGCATGCTGCATAACTGGCTCACCTGAACCTTTTCTTTTACAAAAGCTGCAGTAGACACTTGTGGGTAGGATCGGCTACCATGCAGGCGGACATAGAGAGAGGTGGCAGAGCTCTGACACACAACTGTGCTGCCAAAGTACAATATCGTAGGATTTATGGGATCGCCTTGACCGATTTTGGTGCCAACTGTAACAAAGATGCAAGGAATGTCATCAACAGTGGGGCAGCTATTGTGCGCAGCTGTCCCCTGGACAGGCCTACTGCGCTTGTCCAAGTACAAAAGTGTCAGAAGACTGTATCTGACTCACTCACCGAACAATCTGTTTTGTCTTCTGTCAGGCTTTCTGTAGCAGTGCTGAATGTTGAAGCACACAGTTCCCCCGAGCCTCTTCCAAGATAGAACACAGAAAAAGTGGGAACAGAGAAACGGGCGAAGTTGATTTTCGGTGAATGTTGTGTAGTGAGGTGCCGTGAGAGCGGCAACAGGGGCAGTTGGAAAGGCTCCTGTACATGTAACTACACATGTGCATGAATGCATGCATTCGTTGGGAAATTTGTGTTGCAGTCTCCAGTGCATGTGATACGATGACAACGTTATGAGTGTCATTGTATTATTCACGTCGATTGTTTTCTGTTGAGGTGCTCCCTGCTGGACAGCAGCATAAAAAACCGACCGGCAGCACACAAGCCTGTAATTTTATGGGCAGCCGGATTCTGCACCCCTGGGGGCCGCCAGAATCAGACAGCCAGATACAATAAACAGCAATTGTGCTCCTAATTTGTGTGAAGCATCACTGTTTCAACATGTTCAGGTCCGAGATCGAGGTGCGGGCCCACCCTGATGTGCTGACCTCATGCAATCGATACACATCTTTGCGAGAAATGCAAACACTATCAGGGCATGTTTGGAACACTGGTCCTGAGAAGGTGAGAGGCTATAGGAAGTGGGTTTCAGATGTGTACTGCGCTGCTCCTCATCCCTCGTGAGTACCCAACTAGTTCACAAGTGTGCTTGTTCAGGGATGATATGTTCTGTTGCCTTGCACTGATTACATATTAACAGTATAAAAGCAATTCACTGTGTATCTCGTCTCATGTGTCTGTTCGGATCCCCGGCATATTCATCCTACCCCTCTCTGTTGCGCCACTTGCTGACTGTTGGGCAAGGGCCAACACACACAGCACAGAATGAGGAGTGGGTTGCAGCACAGAAATAAGCTGTGAAAGCCAAGACAGGATAACACATTCCTCAAGTCTGTAGACATAGAGCACCCAGGAGGGATGCGCCCGGGCGGTGATGTGGTGGCTTGACCTGCAACTTATTGTCCTCCAAGTCTAAGCAGTAGTGTACCATTACCTCGTCTGACTGACTGGCCCTGTGCATGCATGCTAGCAACAAATTGACAATTTTGTTTGTTTACTGGCCCCTACTGATTTTGCTTTTGTGCATACTCAGGGCAGAAGTGCAACTTTCAATTCTCTCCTGTCTGCTTCTGCCGTACTTCACTTTACTGCATGTGGAAACCACTGCGCAAGAACAATATCCCAGCACTTAATTACCTGAGCTACAACTTGAACCAACAGCCTCCCTTTTGAATTGGACGAATCAGGCACAGAACATAGCCAACTTCAGTTCACTAGCAAGAACTCTGTATCAGGAGTTTGCTGCTCCCATATACCAGCAAACCTGTGCCTGTCACGTGCGATCCAGGTAACATCAGGTATGATTTCCTTGGAAACACCATCAGAGGCGTTCACAGGAACGATTTGCTCACCATGCATCTTCCAGAATCCACTGCGCCTGCGGCCATCTGGATCAACACAGTTTATATCATTGATGAAACTTGCTGGGTTCACTCCAAGACTGCCGTCTCCACAGTTGAGGGTGTCTTGTTTGAAAATCCACCTGCAGCTGGTTCAGCACCATCACAAACCAGGGTGGACTTGGGCTGCGTACATGTTTCAAGTCTCAGATCATGCTCTAATAAAGAGTCTGCCTCGCTACCTTGTGTGGTTGTGGTTGCACACAGCATCTGTGCCCTCAAAGCGTGCTTGGCAGCATTCTGGCATGATGGGGTACCTGTGCAGCAGCAACACATTCTGTTTCACATGGCTAGGCGTCAACACCAGCAGAAGCCCTCGTATGTAGCATCTGTAGGTGACATTGATGCATTCAAGAGGACTGGGACGCAGCATAAGAGCAAGACAGCCCCAGCGTGCCTGTGCGCATGCATTTGCAGAGAGAGAGAGAGAGAGAGTGCGTGTGTGTGTGTTACTCTGTTGCGGGAACTGCGCTGTTGGCCTAAGGCCTTGATAATGCATGTGCTCGCAGCA
>JAUMHD010003834.1:0-14616 GCA_032359135.1 Ulvella scutata
TAACTATACAGACGTAACACGACGAAGCAGTAGGAGGGGCACAAGGTGACACACACATGATGCGAAAAGAAGAGTGTTCCAGATTATCGACTCCCTATATTCTCCCATTGTAGATTGCACGACATCTCTCGCGCCACTACCCGACGCATGCACTGTTACCTGTCGTTGTTTAGGTGCATTGAAAGTGCTACCTAGCTGTCACACATGCAGCACTAAGGTGCGCTAGCTTCTTCCGCCTGATGCATGTTCCCAACTGACAGTGCAAATCGTTGCCACAGGGAGAATTCAATTAGTCGAACATGGCAACAACTTTCGCTGACCATGACCTGATGCTGCCATCAGTATGGCCGGCCAGGTGCTCAACGACCAGATGCAGGTCACTGATGACTTCTGGAGCAGCTGTGGCTTTGCCTGAATATCCACAGCGAAAGAGAGATTCCAATAGGCAGCGAAGTATATGCACAGGGGTATCTGTGTCTGGCAAGCATTGAGGACCCCCGGAACCACATAGAGCTTGCGTAAGGGCAGTCAATCCTTTGCTGGACAAAACTTCTTGTCTACACTCGTCCACGTACATCTGCAAAACCGGCATGTGCTCTGCCACATACAACCTGAGGAACACGGCATTGCATAATACAGGAACAATGATTCTAACAACACAAGGAAAAAGTTGACCACCAGGCAAAAACGTCACAACAAAACGAAACAGTCCTGTGCAATGAAAGTACACACAGCCATGGGACATCAGGGCTACAAGACAGACCTTCGGGCACCAGTATCAACATACCTGAGACAGCAACAACACACAATCGGCTGCGAGGAATGCAAGAGCTGAGCCTTCCTGAGAACAGAACACAATGTATGAAATAATACTTCCTGCAAGAGCAACGCTTGCCCCTGTACAAACCTTGCTTTGTGCAGTGCATGAAGCAACAGCGTTGCGCCTTGCATCTGACGCATCGCGCTCAAGAAGAGACAGGCATAATTCCAACGTAGGCACTAGGAATGCGTCCACCTGGTTCTGATGAGCGTACATCAGCACTCTGGAAACCTGCATTCGCAGCAGACATCTTTATGACGGCCTACTCGGATCCCTCTTGCAAGCATTTGGAACAAACGACATAGCCCCTTGCGAAAACGTAATGAATCTAGAAGTATCAGACGAGACTTCAACACTGGCTCCGCACGAACAAAGTGGCAAGCAATAATCACACATGTCTGCAGTTATAATGTGCAAAAGAACAGGCCTATCAAGCACTCGAGCATGCATCAACTACCCAGTGCGGTACTGGGCAACCTGTCGGCATCATTCATATTGTTTGGTTACGTAGGCAAGGTGCTCAAGCCACACAGCTTTCCATCGACATTATGAAGATATTATCAACACTGTTAAACAGGTATGGGTGCAACCGTGGAGTTCTTTGTGACCCCGAGTACCTCCTCAGGCGATTGAAGCATGCCGTGTGACATTCACTGAGCCCGAAGGAAATGTACAAAACTCAACTTCCTGACCCCATCCGACAATGAATGAAGCGAAAAGCAATGATTGGGACTGCTACGTGGGGAACGTCACCTGTGCCGGGATGTGGAGGTCACACAGAGTCTGTGAAGGCACCGCATTGGTGGCAACAAGAATACGGCAGACACGGATGTTGTGAATGTTGTTATTGGGGGAATCGATGGACAGGAACTTGAAGAATCTGTTCACCATGTTATACTTGACGAGGTGCTCCACAAAACCCGTGTTCCTGCACCAGTTGCAAGCAATATAAACTGTCACAACGCCTGGCTGAATCAGATACAGGAGAAAAAAGGTTTGAAGAGAGGAGAAAAAGCCTGTTCCTCTCGCAGCAATCACTACAAATCCTGAAAATGCTGTTGCTCACACCCAGGGCTCGTGAACTTTCATTCAGGACACTGAAAAACATACCGATCTTTTACCCTACATGTAGGGAGAGAGAGGGAGGGAGAAAGAGATATCATATCTACTTGTATCTATTACTATTCCCTACTTACACCTTTCCCTGTGTTTCCACGGCGCTCCGGAAAAAACATGACAATTCCTAACAAAGTAAATAATTCGTGCGTCATTTGGTGCGTCATTCGGTGCGTCTCTCGTGCGTCACTCGCTGCTCTGTGTTGCTGACGTGAGAGATGCGTTGTGGGCAACTTGACACAGATCCTGGGAGGGCATTCACGCGTGTACTTTTTGTAATAAGGTTGGTATTAAACCTTTTGTGTACGGGTAGTCGAGGTTTGTGATTCAGAACAGGTTGCTTCCCACTCGAGCGCAAAGCCCCCTTTTCCTCTCTGCCTATACAGGAAAACACAGCACAGGCATCAACAAAGCACTTGAAATAGTTTCTAAATGTGCAGACGGGTCGCTGATCGCCCGGTATGGCTCTGAACATCTTGGAGAACATGCACACATCAAAGCCTTGCACTCACGTACACAGGTACTCTGCTTTGTTCAGACTTCGCGACATGTTGGCGAGTCTTGCTATGAGTATACGATGATCTTCACACATACACATGTATACACCATCGACCCCACCAAAAACTAGAGAATGTTTTCGATCATCGCAGACCAAACAGAACCAAAAGAAAAGTAGATGAACGCAACAAAACAGCGATATGGAAGCCTTCCAGATCGCATACGTAGCGAGCTTTGCACGAAGCGCGATCAAGTCCCGCATATTCATGTTGCTTTTTGTTTGTCACCGTGACTTTTACAAACAATAACAGTACATCAATCTGGAAAGCGGAAGACAACAGTAATATGGAAGCTCTCCAGATTGCGCAGATGGCGAGACCGTGCGAAGCGCGAGTATATATCTAGGCCTGGGCAGCCGCATAGTATATACATATACGACGCATCCTATATATACGTATGACTACGTATACGGCACGAACAAGCTGTTGATGACATATAATCCAGCCCAAAAGTGCCGTATACTGCACGTATAATTTATATACAGCGACATACGGTCATGTGGCAAAAACGCCGTGCCCTTCGTATATTCAGATGACGCCCTGCTTCCAACTGCCACCTTAGCAAGCAGCCTGGTGGCCGCACCCACAAAGCATGTGATGTGTACAGTACGTGAATACTCGCGATTGAGGATATCCGTTCATGCTATTGAGTGGCACAGTTGGTATGGTATCTCCTTCACATGCAGAGTCGGCAGACTTTGCCAAAGACTCTGAACAGCCTCTTGTAGTTCCCACTGTTGCCTTCAACGGCAAGGAGTTTGATAGTGCTGAAGCAGCTGAAGCTGCTTGCCGCGGCCTTAAAGCAAAGAACCGTGACTCGCACTCATCGAACTGGTATCTGACAAACGTACTTCGACAGACTGGTAGTATCGCACGCTTCGCAATGCCACATGCAAATCACCTTTCTCGAAGAAACATCCAGAACATTGAACCTGGAGCTCGTGAGCATTTGAACGTGTGGGATAAGTTTGGATCTGATATGCCTGAGCTACAGGATGTCGCCCTCAGGCTTCTGTCATGCTACGCCACCAGTGCCCGAAAGAGAGTGTAACTGGTCGCTTTGGGGCCAGATGTACACATCTGCTTGGTCAAGTCTGTAGCTAGGTATGGATAAGGATCACGAGAAGTGCAGCTGAGACGGGCAAGGTTTCTGAGCGTGATGCACAGGCGTTAACTCTAGACGTGCTAGAGGGGAATGTTTGGGGCGGTCAAGGCCAGCATGCATGCACATGGTGGGCCAACATGCATGTAATTACAGTGTCGTGTTTGGAGGTACCCCAAGGCAGTTTGCTGAGTACAAAAACTTTTTGCCTCCATGTAAATATCACATTCATCCGTGGCCATCTAGCTATGCCCTTTCATGGTGGTTGAAGGGTGAGGTTGAATTTGTATGAAGTCAGATGCGACATGCCAGGAGGGTCACAGTCGTCCACAGAACCTCCCATCTACACCAGGCTTCCAAATATCAAACAGTCACACTCTTGATAGCATTTCCAGAGTAAACACTTTCAGATGAAACCTTCGATGTGTTCGTTGTATGCCCCGACATGAAGATCTGGACCCCCAAACCTCCGCCCATTATACAGATGTACACCATGATACTGAAAATTCGTATATTATGCGGTAAATATCTATGAATCTATATGATTATTCCCACCGTTTTGCAGTTTCTACAGTTACCCGTCACTCCACGCCCGCAAATGATGAACTTACCGTAGTAAATGTAAAGGTTCGTCGTTGTCGCCGACCTGCAGGTTCACGACGACGAGTGTTTAATATTTAGTTGTCGCTGTGAGTGACTCTGACGACGAAACTCCTGGTAGAAAAGAATCTCTTTCTGTCGCTCAGAATGGTTGTGACGACGAATGAACAATGTTGTCAACATGCGTTTCGAGCAACGATGAGCACGGCAAATATGGAAAAGGGAATAGGTTTTTTTGATTGTATACGATTACGATTCAAGCGGGATTCAATGGTCGCATCCATGTGTATAATGTATCACTCCGGGCCAAGCAGATCACCCATCAGTGCTAGGTCATCATCAACAAATGCTGGATCAACTCTATCAGAATGAACCTTTGGAATTTTGTTTCAACAACTCTCCAGATCTGGTCAATGAAGTGACGATGAACGTCAAATAGCTGTGGTACTTGGTATTCTTCACACGGCTGTGATTACATCGACAGGGCGCGGGGGAGAGAGCAAATGCAACAAACTCTCAGGGATGGGCTAAGGCGGCAAACCATCTAAGGCACCAACAGGTCTGCACACCGTATGCACACCAACGGGTTCATTCCACCTCCGCAGAGGGCACAAGCAGCCCAGGCAGTCGGGCATGCCTGCTCGCACGGGAATACAACTAAACCCCGGACCTAAACAACGCATGATTCCCTTTGCATAACACTACACTAACCTCTCTATGAACACTAGCTAAAAAGGGCCAAAGGTGACATGGCCAGTGGTAGAAGCCGCAGTCGCTTGCAGCCGGAGGTAGTCAGAGGCTTGGGTGTCCATGTAGCCGTAGGACGCAATGGAAAAAGCGAGGAATGTGAGGCCCGGCACCCGATGCGCTGCAAATTGGGAACATTTGCGCATGCGGGCGGCCGCTGCAGCAGTCCCGGCTGTGATGTCAGAGCCTCGGGCTAGGTTGGTTGACCTGCCGGGGTGGGTGCCAACAGTGTCGAGGGCCATGGGACCGGGGCCCGGGCGAACGACAGCATGTATGTCACCTCATGCCTGGCCTGCCGTGTTGCCGGGTGTGGGGTCCAGCTCCCTGTAGAGGGGCTCCCGAGGGCTAGAAATACCAGCGCGACTGGTGGATTTGCGGTAGTGCTGCTGGGGAAACTGTTGCATGTAAGGGCATGGGTGGCCTCGTTACCTTGCAGGGTAGCGCCACAGTGGCACTTGGTGGGGGGGGCGTCAGGGACAAAACCGGAGGCGCCCAGCCTGAATTGGCAGGCGTCAATGAATTCCCCATCTGCAAGGGAGAGGAGGGGGCTGGTGGGAACCGTCTCGAGGAACGCGCCAGCGGTCCGACACGCAGTGCTGTGCAGCCGTGCACGGTCCTAAGGGGACCAGTGATAGGAATGGATGTGTCGGTGCGCAAAGTCTGTTCACTCTGCACGATCGTGTGTGCTGAGGGCAGGAGTCCCAGTGCTGTGGGGTCGATGTCCCCATGTGTGAGCTGGTGGCCTTGGGTGATGGCTGGTACTTGGAACACGAAATCGCCTCACAGGTCTGCGCTTTCGGGGCCTTCTCCAGTGAAGGGCGTGAAAGCAGCTGGCCCCTCACTGAAGGACTGGTCGCAGCGTGCAGCCATGGATGTCCAGGCTGACCGCGCTACAAGCTCTGTGGTGTATTCCAGGGCAAAGCCCCCACGCTTCAGGGAGAGGTGGAGTTGTTTGAGGAGGCGGTCACGGTCGAGGTTGCGAGTCTCAGGGTCGTCAAGTACGAGGATGTGGAGGGCGCTGGAGGAGATAGAATTTTGGAAGTGGCGGAGAGGAGCTTGCAGGGACTCTGAACTGGAGGTGGGTGAGTTTTCGCTGCAGTGAGTGATGCAGCAGCACCCATTCGATTTCGGTGGGGAGTGGGGGGGCAGTTAGATCATTGACGAGCTTCATGTGTGGGCGCTCGCGAATGAATTGGCAGACGTATGATGGGGTGCTAATTGGGGTGCCGCACACCACCACGCCGTCTGGGGCATCAGAGATGTGGAGGCTGCGAGAGGTGGCGAGGGAGTTTTCTCCCATGGGGCTGAAGACCTTGCATTTGGACTTGTTTGGCTGTAGACCTCGGGGGATGCAATGTTGTAAGAGGATGGAGAATGCATGTGCGCATTCAGGACCTGGACCCACCAGGTTGATGTCGTCTGCGTAGCTGATGACATGCACATGTGGGCTTGAATCAGACTGAAGTGCAGATTGGATAGTGAGGCAGAAGTACAACATGGAAAGGGGGTCTCCTGTTTGACCCCAGAGGTTGAGGCTATGTAATCCCCATGCTGCATGCCCGTGAAGTAAACTCCTGAGGTTGTACCGTAGGAGAATTGGAAGAACGGGGCGAGGAAGGGGCAGTGCTGGAGTATGGCGGATATATACGCGTTCGATGGAGTTGAACGTGTTGGAGAAGTCTGCTGACACAAGGACGTGTTCGGGGTCTGCGGAAAGGGCAGCCTGGAGTGCATGCCGCACGATGAAGCTGCCGGCTTTGACTCCATAGGCTTGTTCTAGTGGGGCGAGGAATATGCCTGCATCTTCGACCATTGCAATTGCACACTTGCTAGCCAGTCAGAAGATGACTTCTCCCACAGTCATAGGCCGAACGCCATCGTCGTGCTTGCGAAAGGCGATGCCATCGCAGTCCAGCAGAGCTTCCATCCCTGTGCGGGAGTTCGTCAAGAAGGCTTGTATAAGTTCGAAGAGTTCTTCTGTGGCAGGCGTCTGTGAGGTGGGCGAAGGTCATGTTGCTTAGGCCCGGGGCAGTCCCATGGCGCAGGTTGCTCAGCACACAGTTGAGAAGCTGCATTTTGAAGGGTACCTCAATGGGGGGCAGCTCCCCTGAGAGTGGTGCTGCAGCCGGGTGGAAGTCACTTAGGCGTTCCAGGTCAGCTCCCCGGGCTGGAATGATAACATCGCTCTCTAGCATCTTGCTCGCTTTACTCACATTCCCGTGGCGGACTGTGCTTTCGATGAAGGAAGCAAGTGTCCGCTGTGACTGTTTGTTGGATGGTATGTGCTTCGCAGTTCCTGGTTGAGCGAAGGAGTGAGTCTCAGAAATGCTGGAAGATTTCTCTAGCTTTGGAATGGTATGCTTTGTGTGATGTACGGTGATCAGCGCAATTGAGATTGTGAACGCTTTTCAGGCCAAGACATTCTGTCCGCTCCAAGCTCAGTGACATGGAGGCTGCTGGACGTTCATTGCTCATTAACTTGTCAAACGTCATCAGATGACGATACAAGATCGTTCTGAGCGAATCACATTAGCAAACAAGGCTTCGCGCGACTCAGCCTATGAGTGTGCAAAGGAAAGCTTCCGCTTTTCTTTGCACATTTGACTTATATGCATATTCTATAGTTGCGTGTATATAATGTGTGTGTCCAGGTTGTTAAGGGCAACCCCAGGATTTTCGTTATCTCGAACGATGATTGGGCACCTTTGAGCACCTCCGCGAAAATGCTTCGTTCGTGACCACCGACTAATGATAAGTATTTTAGCGAACGCAAACTCTCAACAACTAAACATCCTGTGATATTATAAGGTGCTGCGCCAGTTCTGGGCCAATCCGTGCAGATGGCGGTTGTGTGATCATGCTCCAACTGTACACGACCACGTCTGTGTGTCATCAGCGTCTAGTTACAATGCAAACAATACAGCAATAATACTTTGTAGGTGACTCGTGCGTTCATTGGTCCCAAAAAGGTCTAGCGTATTGCTACGATAGCCACAAACGAGGACAGATTCACTCTTCCATACGCGCACTCACTCTGCTCTGACGCCCGGAATGCAGGCCAACGCACGCACGAACACAGTTAATTATCATTTCGCGACTATGCTTGACTGGATATCGGTCTGGTGTGTACGGAGACCTGTTGATCGCCAGCCATTCGCTGCTCTGCACACACACTGCGTCGGCAAGAGCCCATATCACACCCTTATGCGCGCCACCAGCATTTATGTTGCGCTTTGGAAATACCAGGCGCGGCACTTCATAGTGTCGGATCCTGTATAGTGGCATCCGGAGAAGAGCTGCGCTGCAGTGCTTCAGCGCACCACAAGGACCTGAAGTTGCAATACACAACGCAGCATAACCCTTTGCAACACAGTGAATGAAGTGTTGGTTAATTGCACCAGATGCGAGCAAGAAAACAGCCCCGTGGCTACTTCCAGAGCAAGGTTAGCCGAAGTACGTGTACGCCATGCAGTTTGGTCACGACCACACCGTGACCGAGGAAACGAGATAGGTAAAACGCGCCATAAGAAATGAACAAATGTACAAATGACAAACTTTACGTGCAAAAATTAGCGCGCGAACGGGTCGAGCGGTCACGATCACGGCGATTACATTTTTTCTGTCGAAACTCCTGGGGTTGCCCTGAAGTAAAGGTTCGCTGCATAGCAAGAATACAGAGGGTTTCCACAGGTGACTCGAATAGATTGAAAATGCACCACGTATCGTATAGAGAGAACCGAAACCACGACTCGTATAAATTGAGCATCAACAGCGAGGCTACGGTATCGCGTCTACTTGTCTGAAAGTTGGATACGAATGGTTGTGGTTGTGATTCTATACATGTTTCTCTCTGCACGTGCAAGTTCTGTTTTCCGCATGGCCAATAGTACCCAGTGAAGCCGGTACGCAACTTTGAAAAATGCACAAACATGCCAAGACAATCCACAGACAAAATGCCAAACTCATGTGCGAAATATGGTTTCATAGGCTCGTTCTTGGCGTTCGCGCTGTTCGGAGAGCACTGTATGAGCTGTGTACTCAGCAACATAGCTACGAAGCAGTACACTTCAATCGAATGACAATGTGAACCTCTTCAGAACAATTCAAGGAGATGCCCAGGAGCTGTGGTGCGGCGATGAACTGTGCTGGGACGTTATTGCTCGACAACGTTGCAAACCCGGTCCTCAGCGTACCCGACCGAGACGCTCCCGAAGCATCAGGTCGGTTGCTAAAGGATCGAAATATTGTACTTAGCTAGTGCTCTGTAACGTAGGCTCTGCCGTGCGGTATATCGCTCGTACCATCCGTCGTGGTCACCCACGATCACGTAGCGCAAGCCACCTACCTTGCACTCCGATTCACAAATACTCAAGCCTAAAAGCATCAACATGGCGTCTATCGCTTTAGTTTTTAATTAGCCTGCGTGTGGTGGCGGGGATCCGCAGAAACGCCAGAAGAGCAGGAAAAATCAAATATAGTAGTAGACAAGTCACGCAAGGCTATGGGGCTGGTTGTGCGTGTGGGCTGGTGGTGATTGGGGGTTGGTTGTGCTGTGCGCGCAAGGTCTCTGCGGGCGCAAGTGCACGCAGTGTGAATTCATACCGAAAAGAAAACAAATCGGGCAACATTAGTTTAGAAGATCTGTCGAAATATCTGCTTAATATCTACTAAAACACGTCTGATCAGTCGGACTGTCGACTGCAGTTCAAGAAGTCGCCTCTTACGCTGATTCGTTCTGTTATATCATGCTACTTATGTTTCGTGTGTAAATCGCTGTATCTGCGCTCCGGGCTCGTTCAGTTGTTGCCCTGGGCAGGCTCCGTAGTGGGTGAGATCGAGATTGGGCATATTGATGAATCAGGAAGCTAAATATTACCCATATAAGATATATCAGCTACCTGCACGAGGGCACAGTCGTGCTCAGTTGTTTCAGGAGGTCTGCAAGTGAAGTGAGGGGAATAATCACACATAGCCAACCCACTCGCCACAGCACGGACCAACAGCCACACGGCCAGCCCACAAAGGCACTATGTAGTGTCATGATAGTTCGTATCGCTATATATCTTAAGTTCGTCCATGTTCTGCCACATTCATGCCCACATACAGCCTGAACAGTGCTTTGGCGCGATAACCGACACGGCGAACGGACAAAAAGTAACGTCGATCTCATATACAACCTTCAAAATGAAACCTTTCGGCCGCGAGAGTTGGCTTGTACATACAACTTTGTCTCGGAGTTTTTTCTAATTAAGTACGTGTAAAATAAAGAAGCAGAAGAGCTAAAAAGGTTATTACACACTTAGTGTCGTCTGAGATTCTTAATCTGGGCCCGCGGGCGCTGTCGTTCTGGGATGCTCCTGCATAGCGTGCTACACCGGAGCGAACTCTGCTCCTTTCAGCAACAGATAACCCATTCACAGCCAACGTTCGCCTGTCCGGAAGCCGTTTTGCGCGCGAATCACCGCACACCACACACAGCATACCGTTGAAAAGCCAGAGAAATATTCCAGCTGTTCTTGGTCTCTGCATTTCCAACATTCCAAATCCACTTTCCAGCTTTCTGACGCAACAGCCACATTGCCACGCACAGCGCGTACTACCAAGCTCCCTATCCTCGCGTTTGTACTCACCTAATCTAATTAGAAGACTCTCCGGCGCGGTTTCGGTGCGATCCGTCCGCCCGTCGCAGAGATCCAAAAAATCAGCCCACAAACACGCCCTCATAATCCATCACACAGCCCTGACACCCCGATCGACACCCCACACGCCCACGAAAAACGCCAGCCCACCCCCTCGCCCCCTGAGCGTCCAAAACCGCCCCCCACATCCTACCCCACCCAAACGGCCCAATAGTCACATATACATGTCGACAAGTCACGCAAGGCGTGACTCTTAAGTATGGGGCTGGTTGTGATTGTGGGCTGGTGGTGCTTGGGGGCTGGTTGTGCTGTGCGCGCAAGGTCTCCGTGGGCGTGCATGCGCAGTGTGAATTCGTACCGAAAAGAAAACAAATCGGGCATCATTAGGTTTATAATATCAATCAAAATATCTGTTGAAATATCTGCTCAATATCTACTAAAACACGTCTGATCAGTCGAACTGTCGTCTGTAGTTCAAGAAGTCGCTTCTCACGCAAATTTGTTATGTTATATCATGTTGCTTATGTTTTGTGTGCGCTTCGCTGCATGTGCGCTCCGGGCAGGTTCAGCAGTTGCCCTGGGCAGGCTCTGTAGTAGGTGAGATCGAGAATGGGCATTTTGATGTATCAAGAAGGTAAACAGTACCAATATAAGATAGTTTCACTACCGGCGCAAGGGCATAGTCGTGCTCGGTTGTTCCAGGAACCCTGAAAGAGAAGTGAGGGGAATAATCACATATAGGCAACGCACTCGCCCCTGTCAGCAACAGCACGAACCAACAGCCACACGGCCAGCCCACAAAGGCACTATGTAGTGTCATGAATGTTCGTATTGCCTTATACTCCTACTTCAACCATGTTCTGCCACATTCGTGCCCACTTACAGCCTGCCCTGCACGTTGGCGCGATACCCGGCACGGCGAACGGTCGAAAAGTAACGTCGATCTCATATACAACCTTCGAAATGAAAGCTTTTGGCCGCAAGAGTTGGCTCGTACATACAACTTTAACTGGGAGTTTGTCCTAATGAAGTGCGTGTGAAATGACTCTCGAAGCAGAGGATCTAAAAAGGTTATTATACACTTAGTGTCGTCTGAGATGCTTAATCTGGGCCCGCGGGCGCTGTCGTTCCGGGATGCTCCTGCAGTACCGCGCACACCAGAGCGGACTCTGCTCCTTTCAGCACCAGAAAACCCATTCACAGCCATCGTTCGCCTGTCCGGAAGCCGTTTTGCGCGGCGATCACCGCACGCCACACAAAGCATACCGTTGAAAAGCCAGACGAATATTGCAGCTGTCGTGAGTCTCTGCCGATCCAACGTTCCAAGCCAACATTCCAGAACTCCAACATTTCAGCCACATTGCCACGCACAGCGCGTACTACCAAGCACCGCTTCCTCGCGTTTGCACTCATCTAATCTAATTAAAAGACTCTCGGCCGCGGTTTCAGCGAAAACGATCCGCCCGTCGCAGAGATCCAAAAAATCAGCCCACAAACACGCCCGCATAATCCAGCACACAGCCCCGACACCCCACCCGACACCCCACACACCCACGACAAGCACCAGCCCACGCCCTCACCCCCCGAGCGCCCAAAACCTCCCCCCACACCCTACCCCGCCCAAACGGCCCAATAATCACATATACATGTCGACGGCGTAGCTACGCAAACGTTAGGTATTGCTCACGTTCAATTGCAATTGTTCGGGTAGTGACACAACAGACCATGCCTCCGAACTGAGATTCGCCTCCGAACTGAGATTCGCCTCCGAACTAAGATTCGCAGTCATGGAACTCCCACCAGGTATTGAGTGTATACTTGGGGACAGGTGGAGGAGAAAGGTAGGTATCATAGCAAACTATGGTATGACAGTGGGAGACGCCTACTCGCCCCCCTAATCTGTGGGTCGCAGTCCTAAATGTGGGCGAGCATTTTTTCGACGTACGCAGAGACGGCTACCAGGCTCCAGGTTTCATATTGCTTAATTACGCAACTTGAAGCAGAAATCACTCGTGATTCCTGCTGCACCTCATGTGGACACGCCTAAGCGCGTGAGAATACGGGGGAAAAGTCACGCGTGATGCAGTACATTAGCAGTGCACGTGGCGTGCCCCAGGAGAACAGACTTAGGTTGGAACTTGTAGTCCCATTGTTCAGTTCGATGTTACTATATGTGTGTACCAGTCTGCTTTCTGTTAGTGATCATTGATGGAAACCCATCACATGTGACAGTGACATGTTTCCAAGTGAGTTTCAATGCGATAAGCAAGGGGGATAGCAGAGCTAGCAAGCAGATCAGGCTGTCTCGAGTGGGCACAGCCACGAACTTTGTGGGGTGCGAGACTGGAGGCAAGACTGTAACTCCATACACCAACCGCACGGCAGACGCTGATAAAACACAAAAGTGTGCACATTGAAAGAATCCTGACACTACATTCAGAATCTAGACCAACCCATGATGCATATGTTGTGTCATTACCCACCTGTGACTGGCGAGGCTTATACGAGACACTGCCATGTAAATATCGCAAGATACTGGTTTTACATGACACTGGTCTTACTATTCCTTGGGCCACACTGTTTTGAGCAAGTCGCTGACAGTAGACAGCTGCACTGATCCAAACATGGACTCGTCCTGCTTTGTTACCCAGAGCGCAAGCCAACGATGCGCAAGAAACCTGTAATTATTATGCTGCAACATGTCAGGCGCAGGTATGCGGTCGTCGGTGTAAGGAGAGCCATTGGCAGAGAGCCAACCGCTCCTCAGAACACATACGGCACGGCCACGGCTCAGCAGCACACCAGTATCCGTTCTGACTGTATCCACTATATCATATGTTCAGACGAGGCGCTGTTCGCTAGCCATCTTGCTCCGAATTTAGTCGCCCTTTGCTACAGTGCGTCACCAGTATACAGGGACGTGTTAGATGTAATTAAAACGTAGCACAAGCAGATTCGCCACAATATACATCATCTTGTGTCGAATGTTTGCAACGTACAGGGCCGGCTATTCGGTACTAACGCCACAGATCACTAGACTCACCGCCCAGGTGTTTGGCCACGACCACGCTGTGACCAAGAACAGCAGATAGGTCGCAAGACCCGTCCCAAGAGCACAAATGAAAAACTTTGGGTGCAAAAATCGCGCGAAAACGCGTCGAGTGGTACCGATCATGGCGATTACTTTTCTTCTCTCAAAAATCCTGGGGTTGCTTCACAGAAAGCATTGATACAGGACACTATGACACAGTCTCTCGTCAAGAATAGAAATAAGTTGATCGAACTAGGTTATTACTTGATGATTAGAGATGCATCAACCTGCTACTAGCAAGGTAGAGCCTTTGTCAGGCACGCTTTACATGACCACGCATGCATGACATCATGTGTTTGTATATGTGAACACCCAGTGCATGACCATGCCACAGCACTTCCCAGCCTGTGGAGCCTCCATGTTTACACACATGGACGAAATAAGCGTGCAGAACGACATATCTAGCCAGGGTGATGTAGTTGTGCAGGGACGTCGAAATAGTTCCGTTTAGGCACTTTCCGTAAACTTTCTACTTCTCACCTGCAGCTCTGGACAAAAGTTATTGTCTGCACGGCGTCATGATTAAAACGGTGCAGCCATAGGTGCATGTGCGACGCCCTTGCGACGCAGAGTCACCAGTCAATTCAGGCTATCTTCTTCTCACAGGACTATAAAACATAACGAACTATCTACTGAACACAAAATGTGTGGCTGGAAAGGTTCTTGCCAGACTCCAGAGCCTCAAAATTGTGTCTAAAACGGCCCCAAAACGCAGAAAACTGCTTCTTGGTCACTATGATTGACAGAATAAATTTCTATACTTCAAGGGCTTCGTAATGATATGTTGATCACATGAATCCAACAACTGAGTGCTTCAAACAGGCTCCTGCTAGTTTTTCAAAAAGTTATGAGGGAAGAGCCGGACCAGCGGTTTACAAACCTGAAAGGTAGTAAATAGGCATGAACCCAAATAGCGAAAATCAACTAACACAAAACATCCACCA
>JAUMHD010003845.1:0-14615 GCA_032359135.1 Ulvella scutata
CGAGTGAAGTGGTGGATGTTTTGTGTTAGTTGCTTTTGGCTATTTGGGTTCATGCCTATTTACTACCTTTCAGGTTTATTAATAGTATATGTTCAATGCGTGTAGGCATCTGTTGGATTTCTTTGTTTAGCTGCACAGCCAACCTTCCGTACAAAACATGGAGAAATACACATCATGCAGACTCATCGTTCAAAGAAAAGCGGAAGCTTTTCTTTGCATGCTAAGAGGCTGAGTCGCGCGAAGCGCGCGAAGCCTTGTATAAATGGATATGATTACTTCTTCCAGAAGCTCCATTGAAGCTTCCACGCTCCTGTATTTCCACACCTATACAGCCACCGTTACATGAATTTCGCTGAGAGAGCCGGCCGTCCTAAAGTCTCTCGGTGCATTGATGTTGCGCAGACCTTTCTCGGCATTTTGGGGTGATATCCCGAAATAGGCCAATCTTTTACAACACGGAAAGGTAGTCAATAGGCAAGAACACGAATAGCCAAAAGCTGCTAACACAAAACACCACCTCTTCACTCGAATGGCACGACAGCACCATCACGAAAGGCTTTCCCAGAACTGTTAGCCGAACTGCGATAATAATAACGAAACACAATGCCACGACCACGAGCCAGGGCACAACGCAGATACTGCCTAAAGATTCGCAACCTCAGACCACGATCTACAACACCAGTGGAACAAGCAACAGTGGCAAGGTTCTGCATGTAACCCTCAATAGAGGGGCCTAACTTCCCAAAAGTAGACATAACCAAAATAACCAAAGTGGCTCCATTCAAGACATGCTTCCTACTCTTCGCTCTCTCGGCATCACGAAACAACACTTACTCACACTTGCCCAGGTAGGTAGGACAAGTAGGATCAACAATGCTGACATCACAGCCAACACTACATGTAGTGTCAAACACACGAAAATCAGCACGCTTGCCATTCACAACAACAGCAGCAAGAACACCCTCACCCAGCAAGTGAGAATCAGCAGACTCCCTAGTGCTAGCCTATATTTCATGACACACGCGCGCCAACAGCATTCAACGGAAACATCATGGCACACCGCGCGCACACCCCCACAGCACCTACACCTCATGGCCTGCCCTGTGCTGAAAGGCTTCCCCCGCTCACAGGTCAGAGGGCGATGCTGCAGAGCCGCAGGACACAACCCCAACTGATAACGCAAAGAACACACAACATCCACATCACCCAGAACGTATCTAGATGCAACGGGCAATGTAGCCAACCACACCCCAGCGGTGACGTCAGCAACACTCTCCAGGAACTTGGCTCCTTCAGGAGACAGCCTATCCTTCAACCCTTTCATCCTCATCTCAGTCAAGTCTTTGAAAACATCAAGCCACGCTTCGAACCATCGATGATGGCATCAGTGAGTTCCTTGCCCAACGCCGCGACGATAACCTCGTTCATGCATGACATAACCCTACCATACAAGTCAGACCACATCGCCGCTAAGCCATCTCCAGAGGCACCCTTGAAAGGGTTAAGGTTGTCCGAACCCCCAGCCACAGCAGCACGCGTGAGTGCTGCGGCAGACAGGAAGGCAGCGTCGCATGCAGCGCCATGCATGTCTGACATGGGGTGGACACCAAGACCCCCTAATTTCATGGGCAGTGTGATCTGCGAAGTGTTGACCTGTGCATCTGAACATTTCATAATGTGCAATATGCTATCACCAGCAGACCATACTTCACACTTTACATTTGCCATCACAAGACCAATGGCCTTGCACCGGTTACGGAGGCGCCGAAACGTGTTGCCCACGTCTGCCTGGGGGCCTTGCAGATACACGTCATCAAGATATGCCACCACTATCACCTCGGGGAAGTCGCGGGCAACTTCCTCGACTCGCCCCTGCAAGGCCAGAGCAAACAACAGAGGCCCGATGGGGGCCCCCTGCCTCACACCAGTGGTTGACCAGAGCACCTCATCGCCACGCAGACCGCCATGCACCCACAATTCATCAGCCAAGGCCTAAGACGAATGCACAAATGAGAACAGCTGAGGGTGCCCTTGTGCAACGGCCAGCACCGCCTCGTGAGAGATGGTGTTGATGGCATTGCGAATGTCAGTTGCACAGGTCACATGCCCAGAATGCGCAACAAAGCCCGTCCGCAATGCTTGGACTATGCATTGCGTTCCTCCAGAAATACCAACCCCGAGCTGAGTTGGTTCCAACGAGGGGCCGGCAGTTGAACACAGCTCCATCGCGCACACCGAACAGAAGCGCATCCACTCCTCACCGACAGTGATGGGCCGCACCCAGCAGCTGCGCTTCTGCAGAGCAACCAGGCAGCTTGCCACCATGGCCGGCATGGGCTACATGTCTCCGCTGAGGACTCTGTTAACAAACAACAAAACGTTATCTCCAGCAGGGCGGCTGCCCTTCAAAGCAGCCTGGGGGTGCTCAAACGTGAGACCACTGGGGCCTGCTGCTGAGCCTCCGGGAAACCGCTTCATGGCTTTCTTCAGACCGATGTGGGTTAAGGGCAAGGGTGGAGCTTCGGGGACGGGTACATTGGGAGGGGGCGAGTGGGGGTGTAGTGCTGAGAGCTGCTGCAGAGATTATGTGTTGATGGTTGCGAGGGGCTCGGCGTCAGGGCGTCTAGCAACTTTCGTGATGCCCGCGAGTGCCAGATCACGATGTATGGGATCTGCGAGAGCCTTATCTGGATCTGTTGCACTTGGGCAAGACAGCGGAGGAGGTACCTGTGTTGGCTGGAGGGGTTCGTTGGTTTGCATCTTCGCGCACTTTGCTTGCACGCGACGGTACCGATTGCCAGAATTGCGACGATCAGTGAACACCTGACATGGCAAACAGATAGTTGTGACGTGGCTCTGGTGAACTCAGTGGCAGTGGAGGACGGCATGTGCTGCTCTAGCTGCCCCACAGTGTCCCCAAAAGTGGGGCAAGCACGGTCTGGAACACGCTCACACAATGAACCGGGCACAACAGGATGTGCTGGGTGGTGCTTGTGCGGCGTATTGGGCTGTGTGGGTGCCACAGGCGGGCTGTTTGTCACTGTGCTATTCAGCGAATCAGACGAGCTCGTACGCTGCAGATCCCCAGCTGTACGGCGCCTCCGCACCCTATCTGTCGCAGTAGATGGTTGACGGGTTGCATTCAATACGTTTGTGGTCGATGGTGGGGTTGGCGCATCAGTGCCGCGTCAGCTCATGCTTCATGGTGAGAACCATGAACGAGCGACATGACAGGCAGTGGCCGATGCGCTTGGGACCAAGGATTTCACGCACAGACTCAGAAACAACTAAATGGTTGTTAGAAAAGTTCAGGGCCGTTTTGAAGGAACGCTGAACCGCGAACTGCCCAGAGCGCGGGTCAGTTGATCAGCCAGGGATGGGGCACACGAACTTCGCTTTCTGCGTGACCGGAACGTGTTCGCTGTCCAAGCCACATCCATCTGGACACTCAGAAGTGATTGAAATGCACGCTTCGTTCCTGGGCATCCTGCGGAGCTTCTGGGGTGTGTGCGGACGGAGAACTGCGGTAGTACTAGTTGCTCGAGTTGCCAGCGCCTTGGCAGGGCCAGCAGAGTGAGCCCTGGCGCACGAGATGCTTCGAGGATGTAAACTAAGAGCTGATTAGTAACTACGTTTTGACAACAGCGAGTGTAGGTAACATACTGCGACACGACAGCGCGCTCAAGACGGCTAGTAACAACCTAACGGCTCTATATCCCGGAATAGGCATTAGGGATCCCCAGAAAATAAACTAATATTCAATATGTAATCAACCGTCTGTCTATTCATTTGGTGTTAAATGGGCGTGGACAGTGCCATTTACAACCATTTCGGCGACATTATATGAAAACCGATCTTTCTGAAATAACCTGCAATAACAGACATTTAGAGTATCAATCATTAACGCGCAAAAAATGAGTTTGGCTACAGCAGGTTCTGGACCTGTCCCAATAATTTGTGAATGGAGAGTACAGTGCTCTTGCCATGAAAGAACACCTTGTTTGGGGAAGTGTATGGCGATCTGTACATTCCCCAACGTGTTTATTGAGCTGACAAAACAATCATCAGATCGATATACAGGTTCATTAAACAGGTGATGTTGCGCGTCAAGCATGTGGAGCCACAGGAAGTATGCTGGCCTGTGGCACAAATTGTGCACAGCAGCATGAGGGAGGGAAGAAAGGCATTTGAAGGCAATCCGAATGCCATTCTTAAAACAGCCAAAAGCACAGATCTACATTATGGAGAGCTCTTGGTCCAAGATGACAGCTTGGTAGGACCACGATAACTTTAATCGGTGGAGGAAACCAACATTCCTGTGACTGAGCAGGAATGACACGTGTGTGGCATCAGTTCAACCCCTGCATGTCTCAGACTTTGACACTATATGTGGCACTTGATGCTGCGGATGTCGGTGCAGGATCGCCTTCAGAAATGGAGTATGGACATGTCTAAGAAAATTCAGGAAATGACGTCACGTAACGGCGGGTGCCCTATGCCTCAGGTAGTAGAGGGGGGCCATGAGTGCCAGTCTAACTATACACACGCTAGACGCGGATACGATACGGGTGCGACTACATCACGGTGGTGACGAGTCAGTGAATGATCATCTGCAGTTTGGAAGCATTATGGTGTGGATGACAGGATTTTATACACCTTAACTCTTCTTCAAATTCGAAGGCATCGTGCTTTCATCTGCTCTTGTGTTTCAGAGGTAAACACATGATACCGTTCACTACAATCTCACTGTTTCTGCACTATCAGCAGACGCGGTCTGAGCAACTGTTTTCTTTATCAGGTCCTGAAGTGCTTTCGAAAAAGAATGATCTGCTGATCACACCCCATGACAATTGAAGGCTTGTACGGCGCATACTGCAAGACCTCCTGTGGAACCCTGTCGCAGTATGACAACTCGAAAGTGATCAGAATTTGGTAGCCACTTGGATTTCGTACTGTTGACACTGTGTACGTGTGCGTAAAGTAACGAATAGGTCCTGGAGTATGTTTCTGCTCGCATGTTCGCTTGACTGGCATCTTACTTGTTGCACTTGCGCACGCGATCATGTAAGGCTGTGTTCAGAACCTGATATCTCCCCTGTAACATACATAGTGAAGACAATGTACACGCACAAGCTCTCTCGCTCTCTCTCTTCCTCTCTCGCATAAAGATGCTGTGTAATGAAGATGCATATTGCTATGCTGCGTAGCTGGATCGGTATGCTAAGCAGTTTTTTTGACCTTATGTATTCAAGGTGCATGGGAATTCTCATGTACTATGACAGTGACCAAGTTTGGCAGTGAAAGAATTTTCCTTCGGTGAGATATCATGCCAACCACGGACTGATGGCTGTGAAATCTGAAAACTTATCTGAAAACACAGGCTACAAGAGGTATGCTGTTTTGAAGAAAAGATTCGCTCTTGTAATAGGGAATCAAACTTACGAAGACGAAGACAGCTGCCTTACATGTCCGATGAACGACTCGTACTTGATGTGCAAAGAGTTGGAATTTCGAGGGTTTACTGTCACCCGAAAAGATGACATGACGTATAAGCAAATGGATAGAGCGGTTCGGAAGTTTGTGGACAAGTTCAAAGCTCGTCAGATGGAAAGTGATGAGCCGGAGGTGCTGTTCGATTCACTGAGACAGAAGTGAAGTGTTTTCCTACCCTGCTGCTGCGGATCCTAGAACGTGTGGAATGATTCATTCCTGAACTTGTATTGCCTAACAGAACATTAGTGTTCTTCATCACCAGCCGCAGAGATGCGATGATCTTTGTATACTGCTCTATATGGTACACAACCTCCATCATGAAGTGCTTCACAGACGCTTCATAGATAGGGCAGGTACGACTCACTAAAAAATTCCTACTAGATGGAGGCAAGTAATGGAAAGAAAGATCTGCATATACTGCACATGCACCCAACCCCACGACCCCACTGTTTACCTTCCGAACACCTCCAATGCTTAAAACACTAATGTGCAAAACAAAGCTGCACGAGGGAGGAGGTTCCCAATTTACCTCGCCTCGATTCGGCAATATCAACATGAAGCTAACACACCATGTGTGTGTGCCATATGCAGATTATTTTACTATACTATTCGGGTCATGGAATGCAATGCGAGGACACGCAAACACCGTACGCATGTACAGTTGACTTGAAGGACTTTGATATGCTGTCTAACTTTGTCACGCGTGCGGACTCGGTTTCGAACAATAGCGGTAACAGCATTATCTTGCTGATGGATGCTTGCCTTGCGTATGATGACGAGGCTACTTGCCTTTCCCGAGATTGTTTCCGGTTCCGGCATGCTGCAGAAAGGCTTGGTGATGGAATCAAAACCGTCAGAGACAAATGCTGTCAGATCATCAGATGCGAATGCATTGGAGGAGCAGAACACTCGTCAGATGTTGAAGAGAACGGTGCAGATTATACATACGACATGCAGGGTTCTACAACGAGCACGGAGAGCATGAAACTGCGACGTGACAACAACTTGCTTATTGCAGCACATGCATGTATGCCTGGGAATGTTGCATATGACGGAGGAGATAACTACATGTGCTCATCATACCAGGGCTACATCAGTGTGTGGACCGCAGCTCTTGTTCGGGCCATGACACAGGAAGAAACTGTCACAAATCGGCCGAGAGGCGACATGCATTGTATTCTTGCTCAGTGTACAGATATTCTTGTCAATGAAATTGACGTTCCGGGTCCTCAAGAAGCTTACTCACTTTGGCGACCTGGTGAAAATGTATCCGCTGTCAGCATCGCAAGGTACGTTCATGTCCCTAGCGGGTGATGAGTGCATGCTACTTTCATACAGGGCTCTAAATTACCCGGTTAGGATTGTGAAGCAAAAACAGGATTCAGTTTCACGTCCTAATCAATGGCTAATCTACATTACGGGATATATTAAATATCTGGTTAGACCCTATCTGGTTAGCCCCAACTAACGACATTAATTATGATCAGTTCTTATCCTAGTCAACTCTTCGCCTACTTCTTAATTAATGATTCATTCAATTTCGAGGACACAGGCTTGTGCAATGTTGTTATGTCAGTTCACAATTAAGACTGCTCGCTATCGCACCAACAGTCTCGCTCTTGGATCGTCCTGCTAGATCGGCTGTGGTGGTACCTTTAGTTTGACAACACTTTGAGGTTCACGTACGATAGGGGTCCCTTTGAGGGCGTTTTGGACCGCACGAACTGATTGGGCGGCTGAGGCAACCTGCAATCTGCCATGCATCCCCTTTTGCCTCTTTCCTGGGGAATGTTGTTTTTCGGCGGCCCGCTTTTGTCCTGCAGATTCGGCAAATTGACCCCAAAATTTCGGGGTTTTGGTGTTATCCCACCAGTTGTAATCCCTGGCCCTTGACTCAAGGGCCTTGAGACATACAGGTATTGTCACATACGTGCCCCCAGGCTCATTATGTATCCCCAACCTGCGCTTCAATATCCCCAAAGGAACCCAAACATAAGGGCATTGTTCTGTCCGGGGCCACCTTATAGGTCGGAAATAAATAATATTAAACCTGTAATCAATGCGAAAACGACACACTCAGGTATTGAATACGAACACTTTTTAACCTGCTCTCATTGTATCTGGGCCATTCATAATTATTAAAGAATTTTGTGCCTAACTAATCAATGGCTATTCGACCTCCTAGACTTCGTTATTAAGAGCCCTTCTTTCATACCACCGAATGTGCACTGGTCGCAGTCCATACGCTCCAGCAGCCTGTTAAAGCTTTACATATTTAAACAAACTTAAACCCCATACGAAAAGCATGCCCTGTAAATTGCTTCAGGGGTTTCAAGGGACAGAAACGGGTCTGACGGTAGTACTATCCAAGTGCACATGCCGATGGAAGCATCATGATACATACATCAGGCTACACCATTTAAATTTTGGTGTTTTCTTGACATGGCATTGCGGAAATGAACAATTTTACCTCCCGAACCTTTCTGCACAACTCGCCTTTCACTAACCTTAACTGGAACTGTGCTCACCAGGAGAAGTTCATGATATAGGTGCAGGTCGAGCACGTTTGTTTGCACGCAAATTCTTTTTGCTTTGGACTTTTGTCTTTCGGACAGCTGTTGCCTCAAAGCCCAGGGCAGCGTAACCTTCACACAGATTGTAATGCTCTAAATTTTTTGACCGTATTCCCGGTGCAACCCTGCGTCTTCAACAAGTGCACTATATGAGCTGCACCTAGAAAGTCCTTGCCGCTCGTTACACACACACGAACCGTCACGAACCGACTCATGGCCAACGTGCCTTACTGTGGCTGTAGTAAAACGCAATAGAAGCCACAAGTCTCTTCAGGATGGCTCTGAGGCGTTTTAAAAATAACTGCCTGGCCCTCGCGCTCTGCAAACATAAGTACATGCTGCAGCGACGGATTCGCCCAAGATTACGGCACACGTGCAGCTCTTCAGACTCAATCGGATGGTCGTCAGTAGGCATGTGTACCAGCAATGTACCAAACAAAACATACAGGCACAACAAATTACCATCACGGTTTATGTAGTGAGTCGCTGCAGCTTGTCAGGGGCCCTTTAGCTTTTTAGTCGAAGTTTTGTTTTCTTACACGGGAAATATTTTTTGCCTGTCATGAAAAAACCAACATCAAAATGGTATAGCTTAACGCCCTGATCATGTGCCCACCAGTTGTCATTAAAAAGAGAACTTGCACGCCATAAAGTGGTCTTACCAGGCTAGTCTGTTAGGACCAATTTCTGGCTTGCAAGTGTGAGAACGACATGCATTTTTAGGATGGTGACTGTCAGAGGGGTGCGGAGCAAGCCTTACTCTTTTGCGGTGGAAACGTTGTGTAATGTGTTTGGTGACAATCTGACATGATAAAGGCGCTCCGTTGAGAACAACCACTTGTGCAACATGATGTACAGGCATGTCCCGTTTTAATGAAGCACTTCGTCAGCCTGTTTAGGACTTCTTTTATGCGAGACTTCGATAAGGCGATGTGGGGGTGAAATGATGTGTGTGCGTGCTGTACATGTATGTCAGTCTGAAACATTCTTAGGGTATTCTGCATCATCAATGACCACCTGGGAACCAAGACAGCCAATAAAACCCCAAAAGAAACAATTGAGCACCACATTCGAGGAACATATGTTGCAGAAAAGTTACAAAGTACAACTACAGCTTGTTCTCCGCTGAGAAAAACGAGGAAAGATTTGTCTGTCGGCTGTTCTGTACTATTTCTTTCGAAACATGCCCCAGAATTCCAGTCAACCTTTCTGACATCATCCCTGACAGCACGGTCTGCACCTGTCTTAAGATACTTGCCAGCCCATTCGTCGAGGCACTTGTTTCCTAACAATGCATTAAGAATTCCGTCAGGCAGCTTGAATACGGCGTGATCGACATCGAGTTTGCTTCCAAAGCGCCTCATGGCGCTGGTGAGCTGAAATTGTTCTGCTTTTTCAGCTTGGCACGCGAAAGTCTTTGGTACTCGGTCAACTCTACGCGTTTGGGAGCCATGTATTCGTTGTCAGCACATTATAGCACGAACTTTTGCATCTACAGCGTTCTTCGAGGATTTCCAGGCCTCGAGATAGTTGGATATGCCCCAATACAAACGAAGGATCCACGCATATCGCCTGGTCACTCGTTCGTGGCGAACTTTGATATAAAGGGCACGATATAACGCGATTTTGGTACTGCGGCGCGTGTTTGGTGGAAATTCAACTGAAAAAATCATCTGACTTCGTTACAGCGAGACCTTCGGTGTTCCGAGAGTCGATAAACCGGGACATGACGGTATGCCAAAATGAATGCACAATTGATGCCAAATAGCTACCTGACTGAGCTTGACCAAAAATATAGTTATCTATAGCGAAAGTGTTACAGCATTCAGAGGCGAGTGATGTTGATGATGGCATGCTGTCGTTAGCTGCGCATTCTCACATAGCAGATTGGGTGAACATCTACTTATACAGACTGCTTCCTGGTCCAGAACAGCCGATTGTGAGCATGTCTGAGTCCGATGCTCTGATACCACACAGTGATGGTGTTAAAGGGTCGTGGGACGATGAGGACGGTACCAGTACAACAAATAAACATGGTGTATCTCTAAAAACTGTGAGTAAGATGTTTCTCACATATGGCTGACAATCAACGTCAGTATACCTTGCAAGCGTTTGCAAGGATCCAGGGTACGATTAGGGAGCTTCAGCTCTGTACAGAGTGCCATTGAGAAAAATTTTCAAATTTGTATGAAAATGCCCACGATTGAGCAAACTAGGCCATATGATTGCGTAAAAAACAATACCAAAGGCTCGGGAGATCCAATTCTTATCCTTAGGAATTTGAAGATCATACATTGACCGTAAAGTTGGTCCACAAAAGCTAGGTTTCGGCTCTAGCCACCGTGCATGTTATGCTGAACGTGAAGCGGAGGATTTTCCTGTAGGCTAACTTGAAAGACAAATGGGCGAGTCGAATATTGTCCATCAGCTATGAAGGAACACGGATATGCTGCATTTTGCAGGTGGGAGAAAGTGCAGTCCCCAAAGTACCGAGACCTTCCGATTCTGGCCAAACGAATTGTCAAGGGGGCATATTGTGCGGATGACGATTTTCGAAGGACGAAACACGATTTTCCGAGTCTAATTGAACCCCCTAAACCATTGACACCGCCGCGAAACGCAGTGACTGTCCGGCAGGTGCAAATGCATTTCTAGACAGGCAGACTGCCATCGTATCTGGGTGCAGGGCGTTGCACGTGAAGTTGTGGGAGCTTGGAACAGCTTGGTAGTCGTCCATCATGTTATTCATGCGCCCATGTAGGAGCTGTGGGAGGTTGTGCCAGATAATACAACGCCTGTTGAACAATCATGTATCACCAGTTCAACGCCCTTTGTACTTCCGAGATGACTTGATCATGGCCCCATGAACCCACGTACAATGCACACATATATTACACAGTATAACGGTCAGTTTGTTTTGATAAGAGTCGTTTTCGTTGGTGGAAGTGTAACCGTGGGTATCCATCATTGAGAATGACATCATTTGATATAACCTGAGGAAGAGAATACCTTGAGAAAGATAAATCACATCACTCGCCAAGTACAATGCGTATGTTCTTATACAATTAACAAATCGTTAGGCAGTAAGTCGGCGTCACCATAAAGAGCGAAAGCATCACTACGAATATATTGGCAGCCAGAAGCCATAGACCTAGAACTTCATCTTCACTCAAAAGGCACATCACCGGCATAACGAATGTCTTTCTCTGCACTTTGAGTCAAGCTTGAATACAAGTAGGGAAGCAAAGAGCCGAGGGCACGAGCCAGGGCATCTCTAGTGTATTGTCTATATGTACGACAACAACTCATGATTCACAACAGAAGTGGAACACGCAACAACAATAAATGTTCTGAAAGACCCCATCCGCAGACGGCATTTGTTGTCAACCCTATAGATATCTAATGACACTCTGGTGGGAATAGTATACCGTACCAGCAGTCAATATTGTGCCAGTTGTTTCAGAATTTGCATGGTTCAACACGCAGTTGGCAAAAACAAACTTCTTCTGGAAAAAGTGGCACGAATTTCTCTGGCAAAAACTGCATCAGAAACTAGGTCAAACATGCCCAACAAATGGAAGATATATTGCCCAAAAAAACAGATATTGGTTCATTGTTCAGCGTGTATTGGCAATTTGAGGATGCAAGGGTTCAATGTTTAACAACATCTTGGTCATGGTTCAATGTTTACAGCGGCCCAATATTAAGTGCTGGTACGGTAGACAATATTTTCTACTCTTCGAACTCGCAGGATACCGAAATAGCGTCTATTTGTCTTTGCACAATTCGCATTAGAGGAACAAAACAGCCATATCGTGAACTGCATTCATGATGTTTGCATCTTCCAACAGTTCCACATACTCGTTGAGACGTTAAGTAAGATTATGAACCCGTTATACAGGGACAAAACGACCTGAAGACCAAGATATGGCCGCGCCAAAGTGTAGTAAATGGACATAAAACTCGATATACTTTGGAATCGCCACCAGAAGCGGCCTCGAGAGTTGTGCTTTGTTACCATAGCATCAGCAATGAAAGGTGGTATCCTGGCGGCAACCGCTTCATCTTATTTGGTCCCAGCACGCACGTGTCGAGTTTAGAAAACGTACGATTTGAAGGTACGGTTCATCATTTTTCAGCATGCAATGCGTTACATATAAATAAATTGATCGGTCAAGTTCAGTATTGTCAAGTTGTGCTTCCGCCTCAATTTCGCAGCCATATCGCATGCAATCCGGGAAGGGAACACCAGCAAAAGCCGTCACGTACGCTGCTCGGAATGTTGAAAACATACGACAGGTATCACTGACCGGACCTGTGTACGGACCCGGGACCTCGTGGTCAATCACTGTCATGATGACGGTCCTGTGACTGAGAGAAGGCCAATCCCAGTCCAATGAGGTTACCGGTGTGGTTGACATTATATGCATCGGTGTTCGACTACCAAATGTACTCTACATAGATTTTCGAGGTGTGAATACCCATGAGCCGTCGCCAGAACGAATTCGCGTCTTCTCCATCCTGCTCCACTGAGTTAGAACTAGTGATATTTCAATTTGTACGAAACGCGTGTCAATGTTTCCATATTTTGGGACGCATAGTCACTCCAACACCGGTTTGTCGTCGATTATATCGACTGTCAGGGTCATCTTGTGAACCATTTTGGAACTATCCAAAAACCCCCGCGTTGAAGGACAGAAATTTGTACTTCTGGGGGCGGAATACGTCTTTCCGGGGAGTGATGCGGCCTTGGGTGGGAGATTTTCCGCGGGAGAGCCAGATTATCTCGCTCTTGTGGAAGCAAGCCGAAACAGGTCAACGTTGTGTATGGGCGAGAGTGTTAATGGCAGACCCAAGTGCAACACAAGCTTCCACATGCAATCTTTCGACGTGTCCATATGTCAGTTTCCTGACACATCTGCCCATTTGCGGTGCAACACCGGACACGTAGATTGACAACGATGTGGATGCGTTGAAGATCAATTACATCTACTGTGCAGGAGGTGTTATCGTATTTTCGGGATCGGGATGTGAGGGAACATTGCAGAACGTCGTGTTTTCGAACACCACGCTCGTAGTCGTTGGGGGTGCTTCAGTATCCATGACAAATTGCCGAATGCAATGCACCCTCGGCACTCATAGTACCGGCATATGCATGTTTGCCAGCGGGATGGATAGCAGCGTGAAGGCGGAGAATTGCTACTTCGGCGGGGGTGTACAATGCATTGCAGTGCACAATGGCGCCCACTTCACCGGTGTTGCGGTGCACATATCGGACGCGGAAGCCTTGGGCATCGAAGCACATGGCAAGGGGTCACTTATCAAGTTGAAAGGATCTTCGGCAGGTATGTCATCAATCAAAGGAATAGGCAGTGGCAGCAATTTTTCGAGGTCCACGAACGCAGTTCTGGTTCATGACTCCGCAACTGCGGGGCTGGCATCAGTTGTAGTACAGGACGTCAGCGGGAATGGGATTTCGGTTCGAGGAGAACACTCTAGGCTGCAGGCACAACACGTAGGCGTGCTGCGGTGCAGCATGCACGGCTTCGCGATCATGTGCGCTGAGCAATCGTACACAGATCTTGACGACGTCCTCGTGAACTACTGTGGTATGGATTACAGTGACGGCAGCGGAATATTCATTTCTGGACAAGCGGCGTTGCGGAAAGAGTCCTGCGCTGACCACACATGGGATGCTCAGCCATTCATTCGTGTGCAGAAAGCATACGTAAAAGGGAATAGATTCGGGGTGTTTGTTTCGCATGGCATGGATGCATACATGGAAAATATAGTTTCTTCAAAGAATTCGAGACAGGGATATCGATGCAACGTAGAGGGTACACGCCTCACCCTGTTAAGCCGCTACAGTCTTGGAGAACCGCTCGTTGATCATGCGCGTAGGTACAAAAGTGGAGATATTATCACTCGTAGTTGCAACTTCTGAATACCAACATGCTGGGTGCTTAGTCTGAATACATTCATGAGTTTGCAGCTACATTGGGGCTGTGCGCAGCATAGCCGAAGATATGGCACGCTGACTCACATAACGTATGAATGCATGGGCTGCCTGCGAGGATATACGGAAAACGGCGCAGGGGTTGCGGATGTTCAGAGTTTTTGTGGTAGTGAGGGTCGGTAGCTTGGGTGCGGTTGTCACGCATCGTGGACGAAAGGTAGACTAGAAGATTGTTTCCACTAGTACATCTCTTGCACAAAACGTTTGCTGATATGCTGTAACAACATGCATACACTGTACTGGACAGCTCCTCCAGCTCGTTTGTGGCATGCCTCATTTAAATTTCAGTTGCAACTGCGAGACTGTAGTCCAGGTACATGCATAGTCTTGATCGCCATAGATCATGCAATGGCCGAGCCTCACCGTAACGAGGCTTCGTTCGTTGACTACCAACGTTCTTTCATTTACTTGAGATCTTTTATTTACAATTTCAATGGTTGTACAATACTTTATACGCCTATTATCGCAGTTTGGCTAAGAGTGCTGGGAAAGACTTTCGTGATGGTGCTGTTGTGCCATTCGAGTGAAGTGGT
>JAUMHD010003856.1:0-14609 GCA_032359135.1 Ulvella scutata
CGCACAGAGGCTGTGATAGGTCGCAAGTTCCCCAAGATCGTAAGCTGACAGGCCCCATGCATGCAGCAGACGCGCAAGCGGAGGGCACCACTCACCTCGGCCAAGTCTGACGCCCACAGCCCCTCCCTCCGCAAGACTGCGAAGAGCAACCAGCCTGAATCCAGCTGCTCTCAGGACGTGGCACCACAGAGACGCGTGAAGCGGCGTCGGGGGCCAAGCCCGCAGCAGGAAACACCTAGGGCCATGCATAGAGCTGCATGCACCACTCACAGCTCTTTGAAGAGCAGCCCGATGGGGCAGGCCATTGAGAGTGAACACAGCGAGGAGTGAACGCAGCGTACTTCTACAGCGTTGCACTAGCTTGCAGTATGATCGCATGCTGTCAGAAGGTTTGGATGGGCCGCAGGCTGTGGGCGTGGTGGCTGGGCTGTTGTGGATGGGAGGCGGGAGAGCTAGTTTCGTGGGGTCCTGCAGCTGTGAGGATAGCTACCAGGATGCAGGCATGACAGTCACTGCACAGTCCAGTGCCTCAGTTCGTGCATGCAGCTTTGGATTAGCTGCAGTATGCTTGCAAGGGCCTGTCAGCTTTGGCTAGGTCGCGTATGGGGCGTACACAAAAAGCCACCAGTTCACTCAAGTTGGAAAACAGCACTATTATGATGCAGACGCCAGGCACTTGAATCTTCTGACAACCAATCTATCGCTCACAAGCCTCTACTGATAACAGTTGAGATGACAGTAGCTTTGTTCAACCTCACATAGTTCCACCATGAGAAGCGCCACCATGAGCAGCGCAACAGCACCCAATGTCTTCTCTGAGCAACGTTAGAAGAGTTGCGAAGGAGGCTCAAATGGTGAAGAATGTTGGGGACTGGATGAAATGGAACACACAATCACAAGCTGCCTGACAAGCTGCCTGAACCAACTGTACTGCATCTCTGGCAAAGGCCCACATAGCAACGACAGTATGCTTTTATATTCATTTTGTATTGTTGCATACAGATTATGTCCCGGGACAACGGAACTCTCTTGTCCGTGCTTCACTTCTTGCACAGGATCTGTGCTCCAAGCCTATGCAGGGCATGAAGCACATTTGAGACCGCCAGGCCCAACAGGGTTAATAAATGAAGAACGAAGGCGCACCAGAAGTGGAATGGTGGCCTTCTGCAGTGTGGACTGTGTGCAGGCAGGCACTTGCTTGATGGCTCCAGCCACCCGCAAGCTGACAATCTGCAGTGTGATGACATGAACTTTACTATCAATCACAGCGCCCTGTGAGATACAGCAAGTGTGGCTTGCAGCTGAGGTTCAGTCTCATCTTAGTTCTTCCACGCATACCAAACACCTGTAACCCAGCACTTAACCTTGTACTTACAGTACTGCTCGGAAGAGCTGGCGAACATCTCTTCTGTGACTGCAATGGAACAACCGAAACAGACTGGTCGAGATCTAGATTAGGATGTATGATTAGTACGGCTTGTATGGTGGCTCTTCTCAACAACAGCAGAGCTTGGAAGTCATGACAACGGTACACTGCAAAAGCAGACAACATCACATCACAATTACAATAGTGCATGCTCTACTCGCTGTCATCGTAGAGCTATTATCTTAAAAGCGACTGAATGATGTCAGTGCATTGCCAGCCAACTGAGCATGCACAACTGTTGTGGTAGCAACATCGGAAGTGTCACCGTATACAGCGACAACGGTGGGATTTGAAAATTGCACTTCGCGAGCTTGATTGCCTCCGCTGTCGGTGTGTGGCATGTGATAGCGCGCTTGTTGGTTCGCGAACGGATTGCTCGATAACCGCAGTGACACCAGTGGTCGCGGCACGTCCATCTTTAAAAACTGAAGCACGTAAAGAGGCCATTGCATGCTTCTCATTCGACCTTTGTTACGGATACTTGGCGAAGTGTGGTGGCGAGCAACGTCTGCGTCATATCAGCATGACAAGCATCACGATTGCACACCGCTCGCTGGCCATGCCTGCACCAACATCCAGAATGCTTGAAGGATCCCTCGCATTTGGAACTGTTGAACATTCTACTGGCACTGACGAACTCCTTGATGTGAATCGGTACCTGAATAACATCAGTACTTACCGCCTCAATCGCTGTCGGTCCCCGTCCGACAGCTTCCAAGGGGTATGAGCTCCAATTATCAGACAATAGTGATATTTAAATATGTCACTGCTTTTAGATGTGCTGTTCAGAGCTTTTCGATGAACGCACTGAGAGTCACCGCGGCGACAACGGCGCCTCTACCTTCGTCTTTCTGCGCTGATGATGCATAAAAGGAGCAATGGTTCAATTTATTTCACATGGTTATGCAGATTATGGCAACTGAGTGCACAATTGAGGTGTATTCTGAGGAGAAGGCGCGGCATGAGAGCGCTCACACGCGGGTGCATCTGGAGGTAACAGGCGTCATTGGGATAGGCGGACAGGGCACAGTGCGTTTCCAAACACAGCTGCGCTGCACTTTTGTGCTGCGCATGTGAGGAGCAGTGCGCTGTCCCATCCCATCGGCTGTTCCGCTGCATGGTACCCTTGCTCGACACTTGCACTTGTCCCCAGTAACAATTGTACTGATTCTTTAGTGACTGTGAGAGATGTGGATGTAATAGGTCGGTACGCACGTTGCAGTCAGGGACTGCAACCTAGCACAATCTTCACATTGCACAACCTTGTGCAGGTGCTCAACTGCAACAGAACGGACTCAACAGGAGCCCAAAGCACCGTTGCGCTTAAGCAGCTGAGGGCCATGGGGTCGCCAAAGGACTGGCAGGGGGATGGGCAGGTGTTGTGCAGTGAAGACGTCGAGGAGGACCTCATGCTGCGCCTGCACAGGGAGGGTGCCATCCAGAGCCAGATGGAGCACCCCAACATCGCGAAGATCATTGATACCCTACCCTCGAAGCAATTGGATGCAGCTGACACCGGCCTGGTGATGGAGTATTGCCCCCTTGACCATAAACCTCTGCTGGGCGAATTGCGTGGGAGCAACACTGAGCTCATGAAGTTCATGAAGCATGCTCTGCTCGGCTTGAAGCACATCCATGGTAAAGGGTACATCCATTCTGATGTCAAAATGACCAACTTCATGGGCCAGAGGGAGCCTCGAACTCCATGGGGGCGTCAGGGCACAAGAACAAAAGCTGTCTGACTTTGGGGTGGCAATGCGCATCGGCACCTGCCTGCGCAGGCATGCGGGCACCTTTTCTCACATGGCCCCCGAGGTGATCCGAGCGTCTCCGGAGGAACAAGTGAAGGCGGCCGAGTCCATGGATGTGTGGAGCTTCGGCGCCGCAGTGGGGGAGGTGTGCTGCCCCAGCATGAACGAGCTGTGGAGAGGAAAGGGCAAAAATAACTACAAGAAGGTCATGATGGATCTGCACTTCAACAGCGACAAGACCTTCACGCAGCACCTGGAGGGGACTCTCTGCGGTCTTCTTTGTGGACCGTGGGTGAAGAGTGTGCTGGAGAGGTGCCTGCAGAAGGACCCCTCAAAGCGCCCCACTGTGGCCGACTTGATCGTGGATGTGGAAATGCAGCTGGAGCTGCAGGAACGCATCAATCGGCCAGGATTGAAGAAGCCCCCCAAAGCAAGACTCATAGCCAACAGAAGCCAGATGCAGGGCACACCAGCCTCTCCTGCAGCTGCGCAGGGCACCACACCACCAGTGCGTGCCCACCCGCCCTGGGTATGTTGCTAGTACGTTTTGCTGGCGTCACATGCATCTGCACTGTGATCAAGCCAATACGGGCTGCATGTGTGTGCTTTCTGTGTGGTGAGGAGTGTCATGCATGCAGAGTGCATGCAAGGGGAAGGCGCCAAGCAGAGCGGTAAGCGCCTTCGACGATGATGCTGCCACCCGCAAGGCCTCGCACGAGTCCAGTACTTCCCAGGACCACTCAGAGCAGAGGGGGGTGAAGAGGGATCGCGACATGAGCGCTCGGCAGCAGCAGCAGCAGCAGGCTGTGCAGGGGGGTGGCTCCCCCAGGTCTGTAAGCTCATCGGGCACGCCTGCCGGGCCAGGAGGCGAGCACCAGATGTATTCACAGAGCAGACAGATCAAGGCCTATCCTGCTACTACTGTGGGGTCCCCCATTGCAGAGCAGCTGTGCCGGCAAGAGAGTGAGGAGGAGCAGGCAGAGAAGAGGCCAGAATCTGCGGCACTCGAAGCTGCACAGCATAAGCGCGTTTGCAGACAAGCCAACAGATGTGAGGGGTGGGGTCCAGCATGTGGGTCTGATAAGTATGAGGAGAAGGGCTGCGATGAGGAGAAGGGCTGTGACAATTGTGAGCGGGGCATTGGCATGGGTGTTGAGGCCATCCAAGACCAGTGAACGCCGCTTTCTCTGGCATGACAGACACTAACAATCCTGATACAAGCTGATGTACGCACTGGACATGCAAGCGAAAGGACATCTCCTGCCTGTACACCCTAAAGAGTGCAGAAGAAAATGGGGCCTGACCGAGACGATATGTTGCTGCTGCCAGGGCATTGCAGGGTAGCGCTTGGGGGGGATGTGTGTGGTGGGGCCTGCAGCTGTGAGGCTGGCACGTAGGAATCAGAATGCAGGCAGGACAATCTCTTCCAGTCCAAGCAGATCAGCATGTGTTTGTGCATGAAGCTTTCGGTAAGTTGCAGTGCGGTCGCAAGGTGTTGGGTAGATCACTGTTTAGGCTTGTGTTCCTGTTGGCTTACTGCTAGAGAGGTTAGCTTGATTCCCTGTCGTTGATTCGGTAGTGGCATGCCCTGTGTCGTTTGTGCGGAGTCGAGCTATGTTGTCATGCGATGATTTGCTGGAACATGAGCCATTCTATGGAGTTATGCTTGTCACTTTACACACTGCTAGTGGACCTGTGGGTCATACTCGTATGATGTACACATGCATTCTATATTCTGGGCTTGTACAGATCAGTGGCCATCTAATGTCACTGGGAGCCTGGATCGGGATAGAGCCGGCCTGTTGTTCATATTCAGATAGCAGATCACAGTTTCTATAGAGCCTTTGAAATAGGGTTGAATCTGCACATTATTTACCACTAGAAAACCACACAGTGCAACAATCTCAGCCTGTGGGTAGAGACTTCATGAGTGCTTAGCATTGCATCTCTGCATACAAGTTTGTGTGTGCTGTTAATCATGCTAGTGCAAACGGGCATAGGTTCCAAGTGGGAATGTCCGACTGAGGGTGCTTGGTGCATGTTGACCTGTGTATGGTTCCTGAGATACTACGATCGCAGCATTAGAGTGCTCCATAATTCCTGTACACTACCGTGCTCTGCGCGGCGCAATGAGGGTCACTCTTGTGGTGGCTGCATGTTGCATTGCAGGCATTGGCTGCTTGTTTCGAGTCCGCTGGGAACTCAAATCTGGCCAACAGCTATTTGCCAGCAACATAAGATGCCTGTTCATTGACTTTTGTGTCCTATGCATCTGGCTAAGCCGAAGTTCTAGTCACTGGAAGCATTGCCCTGATTGCAGGCACGACGCCTCATTGAGTTCGATGCTTGCTCTAACTCAGTGTAAGCACTGAGTGTTACCATGGACACCTCTGTATAGGAATGAGGCCAGGGCAGGTTGTTGTATCCAAAGACAGGAAATGGGCAAGAATCTAAGCAACATGCACAAAGAGCTACCATCTCACTCGGATGGACAAGAGCGTCATTGTGTTGCCCAGGCCAGGTACTTGTATCCACTGGAAACTAGTTACTCTGTTGCTGAGAAACCTCCTCTGACAGTAGTCATGTGGAGTGGAATGGCTGAAGTTCAGTTCAATCATAATGTCAACACTTTAATCATCGCTTGAAGAACTGTCTTGCTGGCACAGGCAAGCACTTATCTGACAGTATCGTCACTACGCTTCATCTTGATCGTATCGGAATACAGGACTACTTCGAAATAATGCAGCACGATAAGCCCTCGTTCCACCTGTTCGCTGTGCTTATCCCTTGCATCGTGTTCGTGTCCACTAAATGGTAGAGCACAGGTAACACCGGTCACCAGGGTGATCATACCGTTGAAGAAACCAAAACAACACTATATAATAGCATATTTTGGTCTGGTTGTCCGCCTGTTCCTAAGGGCTCGGCTTCCGTTTTGAACACTTCAAACTACACATAGGCCTTGTTCCTCTGGGCCACGAACATCCGTGATAGACAAGTAGCCCCGCCAACTAATCTCGAATGCGTTCGTATGTGTACGAAGGAGCGTCACCTGCGAAGAGGGACCCTGAATCGGCAGGGCAGCCGTGGTGTCGGCAAAGGCAACACATGTACAACGTTAACCCGGTGCTACACTACTGCGGTGCGCTCCTGCTCCCCGAATGCTCCGCTGCTTTGACAAAAGGCAGTTGTGTACTGCATTTGTCATGGTGTGGATGAGAATAAGAGGCTGGGATCAACGTGTATAACGGTGCTCTCAACATTAATATTGTGACAGCAGCACACCCACAATCAACAGCAGCGACGACTCCGTACAAGAAATGAGTGCCCGTGTGTCATGAATATTTAGATCCGACTTCAGCCTGGGGTGTGCCTGAGGGCATACCATGGACTAGAAATCGAGGTGCATTAAGGATCCATCAGACCAACCAGATGCATATGACGACACATTTCGAATCTGTTGTTTGAGATACGAATGAGCGAAGCTAAGAAAGGTTCAAACATCTGTAAGGAAGCAAAAAACGGGCTGCGCGTGAAGGAAAGTCTGTGCTGGTCTTTTATGGGGCCCACTCTCTGGCCTCCTATCACTAGTGATAGCCCTTACCAAAAGGCTCTTCGCAGTATTGGTGAGGATCAATTGATTCCATTGAGTACTGTTATGTGGGTTTTTTAATTTTCACTCCCTTTCCAGTGCTTGCTGTTGCACTAAGTTCGTTTTTGGCCGGATGTGTGGGTGAACCACCAGTTGCACCAAATGTACAAATTCGGCTTGGCCAGTTGTACGCAGGAAGGTGCCACATCGTACTAGACACATTCACACACCCCCTTGCTCCAGTCTCCAAACGAAAATTATGACAACATCCATACTGGCGCGGGACACATTGGGAGCATTGGGATGGTGAACAAAGTGCGCCAGTGTACCAGATGTGCATGCACTTGAGTGGAAGTTTTCGGTCAGAACGCCAGCTACGTGTCTTCCTGGCCTCACATCACCAGCAATGTGCAATCATGCAAGCAGACACAAGCGCGGAATGTCACTCTGTAAGCAAGGCCAATGGGAACCTAAAGTAGCACAAAACATAGTCAGTACATCACAGGAGATGCAATCAAGGGATGCAATCAAGGGATGCAATCAAGGGAGATGCAATCAAGGGAGATGCAATCAAGGGAGATGCAATCAAGGGAGATGCAATCAAGGGAGATGCAATCAAGGGACTCAGCTGTATCTGTTACTCTGTTTTCTTGCCTTCACAAGATATCTAAGAAGCAACTGTAGGAGCAACAACTGCAAGAAGCATCATACACTGCTGTTAGTAGCAGGATCAGTCTTTCCACCCGAATGGATACATTCACCTCATCACGAATCAGGCCTGCCTGACAGCAGGCCACATGGATAGAAAACCCAAGTAACCATGCACACTACCAAGCAGAGACTGGAAGTTGCCAGCTTGTTCAAAGATGCTCTCTTTCACATAAACCATCTCAAATTGGTTATCCTTATGCAGTGGGACAACACTTGAGGTCGTAGCAGCCTTCTCTGGACAAGGACCACACATTCTAAAGCCAACATGGCACAGCACAGGTGGCCATTTTGACGATGCCCATGAACATATATTTAAAAGCACAGCAAAAATCTAGCACAGGACCCCAGTGGCAAGACACTCTACATCGGATTGTCGGTTCTCACGCGGCGGTAGCATCAGAATGTGTGCTGTCCGTTATAGACGCATGGCGAGCATGCACAGCAACCTTTCTGTTGGGATTCAAGATGTGACCCTGCTTGCCCTCCTGCTCTGATATGGACTTTATTGAGTCTGCAAAGGGCTTCAGAGGTGAGCTACCTCCCAGTGCTGAAGGAAGTATGTTGGGCGGGACAGTGGAGTGGATGGTGGCGAGCCCGCTATCACCAGACACCAGCTGCACTTTTTCGCGTGTTGCAGCCGTCAGAAATGGCCAAATCATGTTCCATAGCGCCCAAAAAACCGTCGGGGCTTCGTAGATGAAGAGCTGCCCGAGCCTTTCGGGGTACTGTCTCTGCACAGCAAAGGGTGGTTACATAAGCTTCTGTGTTGTGCATTTGTCACTACCTTTGCAAGCACATATAGGGGATTCGTGTGTTGCCTGCCTCTTCTTCGGTTCTTGAACATAGAAGAGCGGATTAGCCATGACAGAGGGGGGTGGGGGAGGGGATCGAAGCTGGCTCAAAGTTTTGGACAGTATTTAGAGAAACCCAACAATGCTATCATGGGTGGGGTAGGGAATCGAAGCTGGCTCAAAGTTTTGGACAGTATTTAGAGAAACCCAACAATGCTATCATGGGTGGGGGAGGGGATCGAAGCTGGCTCAAAGTTTTGGACAGTATTTAGAGAAACCCAACAACGCTATCATGGGTGGGGGAGGGGATCGAAGCTGGCTCAAAGTTTTGGACAGTATTTAGAGAAACCCAACAATGCTATCATAGATTGACAAAGTGCTGGGAAGCACTATCGTGATGATGATTTTGTTTCACTCGAGTGAAGCTTCATGAAGGGGTGGTTTGCTATGCATGTTGCGTTCAGCTACTAGGGGCTGCTGCCTTTCATCCACCTTTTCAGCTTGTGAAGGAGAATTAGAGACGGGGAAATATCATGATCAGGAACCATGCCATACCCAGGAAGGGCTTCGGCCTCTAACACTTTCAGAGTGGAGGAACAGGGAGGGGCTGTAAGGAGCCCAGGACCAGGGGGGTAACGACAAAGGCCTCAAGCAATGACAAATATAGTTGATTTGCAACAATGTGTGGCGAGGTTCTTGAAGCAAATTATTACGCATGTTTCGCGCACAGTGGCACACAAGCCTCAGCAGCCAGGCCAGCACAGAAGCCCCAGCAGCTGGGCCACTGGGACATCACATTCAGCAATGTGATGCACATTGCATTACTGCCCAGTTCTGTGCCACCAACACAGCTTCATGATAACCGCTGCAGACAATTCTCTGGCGCACAACACGCAAATACATGACCAGAACCTAAGCATCACAGCGTGGGGGTTATCAGGTGGAACGTCCTACCTTTATTTTTGGTTTCAGGAGTAGCCACTAGTGCCAAGTTGCCCCACACTCTATCTCAGGCAATTTCAAAACACACGCGAGGAAAGTTGCAGCACCTGCAAGATGTCCACTATTGCTGTTGCATCTTCTGTGTCAACGTTGTCGAAGGTATATCCTTGCAGATCGAATATGATGATGGTCCGCCCTTGTGATGATGGTGAATTCCGATCTGCAAGAGATACTAAATGCTCCATGCACCAGACTAGTGCATGTTGACGACTCTTTTTGTCTTGGCTTGGTTGGTGAGCAGCCAGGTTGCATAGCAGAACAGGTCGCCCGGTATTATCACATCCCTGCAAAAGTCGCAATTCTTGATGCACAGGTCACATGCTCAGCGAGTCTAAACAGTATCTGCCGAGGCTTTAGACTGTTGTTGATGAAGACGCTTTTTTGCACATGTTACAGCCCCAAGGGACGCTTCGTGGGGAACACAGAGATCAACTGCAGAGAACAACAGTATACGTAGTGTGTGAAGTGAGAGAACAAAGTAGTGCCCAAGCAAGCAAAGGATCTACAGCATTTCTAACGCCATTTGTTTCTGCAGTCAGCATCTTTTCACTGCGCGAGGACTGTTCGGCGTGTTTGTCGCAGTGAGGAGTTTCCATGCAGTGCCCTGTTCGGTATGACACTCCGTGCGCGTCAGTTGATGATGCCGCCAAAGTTCAACAATAAAGACAAACATATACCTGGAGGAACAGTTCTCCCTTGTTCTCTTGCAGGACACTCGGAACGTGGCCGTCCGTGACGGGGATGGCAGGTTGTTTGCTAATCCAATCGGAATGCTTGGACAAGACTTGAACCGCTGCGTTGACATCCCAAGACTGACTCGCAAGCCAACGTGCAGCAAACTCGTCAGAATGTGGGTCGCGGCCACCAGCACGCAGCTGGGCCATCATTTTGTCTGGCATCTGCTTCCTGAGCTCCTGAACGCGCTGTTCCTTCTCTTTCCGAGTCGTGGGCGCATTCTGAGAGCTTGTCCAAGGCCACATCATCATACTTATACAGTTTCACGACGAACCGGTTCTCGCTAGCTATAATGCACTATTCGAGACCACAAATGCTACAGGTTCGAACACTCAATGTGATAAGGAGTGAGTGGCTCAGAGACACCGAAAACCAACAATGGAGAAACGTCGACTGCTCGGATTGCATCACGCTGCTTTTTACAGACTCTTCCCGGCTTGTGTACACTGAAACACAAGGTGGTGTACGTATACATCAGGCCATGGCGCCATCATGTATCACGTGTGATGCATCATGATGCATCATGATGGCGTCACCTATAGTGCTGCATGCATGCCCATATTCACCGCGGTGCACCGCCAATTGGAGCACTATAGATACCTTCTTGTAAGCCCCAGCCTCTCGAAACTTCGCCATTGAACCAGAAACAACACGAAAGCAATGCTTTGTCGCTTTTCTTTCACTGACGGTCAACATGCATACCTGCCAAGAGGGAATGTTAAAATGGTGTGGCGCGCATGCACACGTGCACACTTGCACGTGTGCTGAATTCGATCTGCACAGTCATAACGATGAAGCACAAAACGTCCGACAGGCGTTCAGCTCTTCGATTCGGACGAAGTGAGACAGCTTTCACGATCCTCAACAACCACAGATTTATGCAATTCTGGCGTGCTACTTCAGACCGCCCTCGCCATCCTTTATCTCTACCAGTTCTACAGATATCTAGAGACGAAATTGCGGCTCACAGAACACTTCCAGCATGCTTTACAGTGTAGCTCACAATTTGCGCAATCAACTGCGCTATACAGCATGTGCTGGTTCAGATCAGCTCTCTTGGTTGTGTTGCGTTCGGGGAATAGCTTCTAGTGAGACTGCAGCTGAACAACAGGTAGCAGTTGGTGAAGGCCTGATAGAGATGCGAGACTATACCATCAAACCAGTACGCATGCAGTCGGTGCACCTCTGGGCCAGGACCCTCGGTCACACAGCCCTGACATGGAAGAGCCTGCAGGAACATTTGGGGACCTATATTGATCTAGGGGGCGTGGCAGTAGATGTTAGAACAAAGAATCTGCCTTTTCTTGGGTGCGTGTAATCTGCTCACATGTACAACGCTCCAGGCTGAATCCTTGGGTGCATCTTTTCAGTCGACCCCAAGTGTCATGTTCAGCAGTCCTGTCCCACAGAATATATTGCAAGCAATTCATGGTAGATTGCTTTCCGTTTAGGTGTGTACCAGAGCTGTTTATGATTTCTGTATGCAAGGGCTTGTTGGTTCGTTTTCTGAGGTCGGGCGATTATGTAGTGTACACATCAATGACAATGCACTTCTCTCACTGCTCACCTCACTTCTGAGGCTCTGTGAATGATATGTCCTGCTTGTATGCAGGATGTACACTCCTGAAACTGGTGGGGAGCTGAACAGGTCTGCCCACATGCCAGATTATTACACAAGCATTACACCTGCATCAGACCTATGACAGCCATCGCCCTGCATTGAACGCACTTTGCATCTATGGGGCCACAAGATTTAACCGTCCTTTTCGTTGTTGTACGCTGTTGCTGTCAAACTCACGAAGTGTTACAAACAGGATTGTGCACTTCTACGCGTACAAGTCATTAGATGTACGAGACAGATGCCGAAAGGCTATGCTAGAAAAGCAGCAATGGGTTGATTTCCTGCAGCGCTCAAGACCGTGTGTTCTGGGCCCCCAGGTGTGCCCCGGATACTTACACACTTGACACAAGTGATCCCCATCCCTCTCTGCAGTGCTGAGCCCTGTTCCCTACACACATACATTGTGAAAAGCCAAACAGGCAGTAAAGAGGCAAGAACCCGACTCTCTGGAATCAACACCACAAAAGCCCACCACTTCTCTTGAATTGCACAACATCACGACTTCCGAGAGTCCCGATTGTATGGGCCCCAGTCCCCCCAGTTCTTCACACAGTTCTTCACACAGTTCTTCACACAGTGCCCTGACGGGAGGGCTGCCGTGCAGAAGTCGGTGCTGCTTAAAGAGGCAGGCAGTCTGTACACAGCTTTGGGCATGAGGCCAACAGCACTCTTCAATCCACCAGACGACGACATCAGGGTGCGGCCTCCTTCTCCTTGTCATCACTATGCTACACCGCCGTGCATTGCCACACCTTCGCCTCCTTCTCCTTGTCATCGGTATGCTGCATCGCCATGCATTTCCACATTTGCCGTGCCACATCTCCATGATGCACACTTCTGCATGCTTCAAAGCTGCATTGTGCCGACACAGCAGCCAACACGGGTGACACAGGGTACTCAGCCACTGCTTCTAGATGATGCAGCCCGGTCGCCGCCCCCCCCCCCCCCTCCCCAGTTTGCAAACCTCTTTCAGGCTTAGGGTGACTCTTGAAAGATTTTCCTCGACATGAATGACTGCAGTCAATGCATGCAGGGCATGTATGAGATTCGGGAGTACCAGTTGGAGGCGGGGTATAGCACAATGGGGACGGTCGTGGACCTGCTTGCGAAAGGGTACGCGGCTGCTGGTGGCTTCAAACTTGTAGATCTGGCCTATGTAAAATCACAAACCAAGCAAATGTGTTCATGCATTCACCGCCAGTGCAACATGACTCATTGCACGTTGCTACCGTGAAAGGAGCCTTATGTATGCACTAGCGATGGTGGAGGGACAACAGAAGCTCAAGGCACATGAAGCCCTTCTTGGGTATGGCGTGGTTCCCGATTAGGTTTTTTTTATAGTTATTTTCATTGCCTTTTCGGCTTGGAAAGAACCACTACAAAACATCTTCATGTGATGAATCTGACACTTTGGCTCTTGCCCGTTATCTGCTTTTTTGGCTTGCAACTAGCTACATGAAGGATGTCCACAACAGATAGTATGAACCCTGAGAAGCATAAAGACATGCATACTAAGAGCTGACACACCGGAAAGGCAGCGAAAAGGCAAGAACGGGTGTAGCCAGATGCAACAAACACCAGAACCCGCCACATGACTCAAATAGCGCAACACTAAAAGGTCCACAGTACGAAGCAGAGAGACGTATGCAAGTGCTTTACAGGCCATACTATGGAGTTAAGCCTGTAAATTTACACACATTCTTTACAGGTTACCCCACAAGGTAGGAGCTATGAGAGATGCGGGCGTACAGTGTGTCCCGGTCATGTTTGCCTACATGGAGATGGGAACCCTGAACACATTCATCGAGATGTGGAGACATCCATCCTGCCAGAGCTGCCTGGATGCGCGAGAGGCATCTCGGGACTCAGCAGAGTGGCAGAACTCTGTCAACTCCATCGCCCCACACGTGCACAGCTTTCGTACTGAGTTGATGCGCCCTGTATGGTACTCCCCGTGGCAGTGAGTGCCGTGTTGCGGCGCTGGCGCTGTACAATCTAGCCTGTGTGTGCTAAGTGGTCGATGTTGATGGTGTGGCCGATTGTAGCAATGATGGCGGTGTTGCGGCGCTGGCGCTGTGTGAGCTAACCTGGTTGTGTTAAGTGGTCGATGGTGTGGCCGATTGTAGCAATGATGACGGTGTTGTGCTGGGTGAGCTGGGCTAGGTCCGTGTTGTTGCAATGACAACACGGAAACCGGTCTTGTGCGAGCTTGGCGATGTTGTGGCAGGCCTGGTGATGCTCTTGGTGTCGTGTGAAGTTGACTTGCTGCTTCATGTGATCTGTTGTTAGCTGGTGATAGGTTGCTGGTGGTTGACATGATTCGTTTGCTTCTTGTGGTGTATGCAACGGCGGACAGAAGTTCTTTCCCTTTTCTTTCGAGACACTCCGTGCATCACTGTGTAACCCTCTGTCACAACAGTCGTGTACAGTGTCTGTGTGACAACCGAGTGTTGAACTGTCTGGAACTCTTTGTAGACATGAAACAGGGCGCGCGAGACAGGACCCTGATGCGGTCTTTCGGTCTCTTGCTTTGCAAGTGTGGCCGCGAGTTGCAATCCAGAACAACAAATGGTCTTCAAAGGCAGGGCTTGCAAGCATCACGGAAGGAGCCACCTCATAATATGGCTCTACCGACCAGCACACAGGGTCATAAGTGATCAAGGGGCGCCCTTCGGAGCACCTGCATATATGGCATTGGCGCCGCCCAGACGTGGAATCTTCCAGAACAATCCCAATGCAGAAAAGCAATGTCTTACAAGAAGTCACAGTCAACAACAACAAATACACACTCACGCGCACATGTCAACACTGAAGGTAATGTGCTTCAGCACTCCGAAGAGCCGCAGCGGAGGGGCGAAGCGGGTCACAAGGCCCCAGGCATACCCCTGAATAGCCGTGTTACCAGTCCAAGACAGGTAGAAGCCTAGTGCTTATAAACAGTGGGCAAGTAGCGGTACTGTGGAATACCAAGGGGGCATCA
>JAUMHD010003867.1:0-14585 GCA_032359135.1 Ulvella scutata
TGGAGTCAATTCGACATTAACCATAGCGTTGTTGTGAACAATTATTCCATTGCTTACGCTTGGAGCAACTATTGGTTGAACGCTGATAAATCGCCATTCATTCATTCCACCTAAAACATGTCCCTCAATAGGAATGTCTTTACCATCTGGAGTGCGAAGGCTATAAAATTCTACAGCTAAGCAATTTTTACCTGGGAAGCCATAACCACCTGGATATTTACTATCGTTGTAATATTTTCGCGGATCAACTAGTTCACCTAATGCCAATGTTCCAGCTGGAATAAAGGTATCAAATGAAGGGCCCAACGGAACATCATGACTAACTACTGCTTCTACCTTATCGCCAACTTCTGAAGTCATTGTTGAAATTGGGGTAGCCAAAGTAATTGGAATAGTCATTTTAGTATTTAAAACAGCTACAAAGTCTTGTTTAATTCCAACTGTTTTCACTTTGTAATTGCCAGTAAGCATAGAAATGTATTTTTCTACGGCTGTTTTATCTGCTAAGCAATGACGAATGCTATCAGCCCATTTTTGAGCTAATTCCATTTGACTCATATTGTTGCGAGCAGCACTATTCCCATCAGCTGTCACAATAAGTCTATGATCTAGTGTAACAACTGGATTGCGATTAACTACTTCCACCCGAACAGTAGAAGCCGACAAATCCTTAGCATTAATAAGGGCATCATCTAAATTACGTTGAACAATTTTTGCTCTTTGTGGAGCAGTAAGTCCATCAGCATTTGAATCTAACTCAAATAATTTTCCGCAAGCTGTGATCAAAGTAGTTTGAGTCACTACTGTTTCAGCAGACATTGCGGAAGGTAAAAAATTCGAAGCTAGAAGCGCAACCGGCACCGAGCCAGCTAAAAGTATTTTCTTTATATTCATTTTATTCACCTACCTGATCTGATTGTCATTAAGCCAACGCTCAATGAAACTACGGTTTATTTTGTGAGTGCAAGAAGAACTAATAGGAAAAGCTTCCAAAAGAAATGCTTATCCAAAAATTTTGCAGTTATTTGTACGTTCCCTATTCTAATTAATAGTTACTTTTGAAATTTTTGTATTTACCAAACCAAAAATCCATTTTATGTAGCAACTAAATGTGTAGTTTAATTTGCAATGACGCCCTGCCCAAAAAAATGTTTCTGCTTTTGTTGCCAGTATGAAACATAAAAAATGGTGATGTTATTCCTACAGCAGTACTATCCTCTGTGCGTATAGCTGGCATGCTAATAATTAATATCTCTAATACTTAGGAAGCTTCATTTTAATTTGCATCCCTAGTAAAATAATTGTCACTAATTTAAGACTGTTCATTAAAGGTGAGGTTGTACGAAATGGCATCAAATAAAATAATCACGACAGGGCTTGCAGCCTTAACGCTCAGCTTTACTCTTTCTCTTACCATACAAATATCTGCTCATGCTCAAAATAGTCCAAATGGTTTGAGTGGACAAGTATCCATGACTTTGCTTCCGACGATGAATGACAATGGAACACAATATATTGTCACCCCTAAGGGATTCAAAGTTGCTTTGCCTGGCTCGGCAGATGGAATTGCTAAGGATGCCAAAGCTGTTGCCGTTTATCAAGACGCCCAAAGTAATTATTGGTATATCAATAAACATGGACAACCAACAGAAGTAAAACCGGAAACAGTGCAATCAATTATGTCTCAAGTACAAGTCATGCAGAGAAGAGCTGGTGGTCCGGCAATGTACGGCCAAATGCCAATGCAACCATATCCTCAGATGAATCAAGGTTATCCAGCTCAATACCAAGGTCCTCCTCCCGGTTATTATCCACCTCAAGCACAAGCTCCCGCTCAACCTCCTACTCAGCAAACAACTATTGTGCAACAACCTTCCGATAACAATGGCAGCAATGCTGGCACTTCCGCTCTTGGAGCAGGAATGGGTGCAATGGCCGGAGCAGCTTTAGGAGCAGCAATGTGGGGAGATGAAGGTGGCGGTTATTATGGTGTACCTTATGGTCACCCTGTGTATGCTGAAGGCGGAAATCATTATTATTACAACAATAGTGGTAATAAGGCATATGTAAATGCCAATGCCAACAATCAAAAATATTTTGATGAAATGAACAAACAAGGCAATTGGCAGGACAGAGACAATTGGTCTAGAAATCTTCAACCAAATTCTGCCGATGCTGCCAATCGTGCACAAAATGCCGGACAAGCTCGTGATGCGGGTAATGCTGCCGATCGTGGCTTTGGTCAAAATAGAAATGGAAGTGGCTTTGCTGGGCGCGCTGGACGAGCAGGCAGTGCTGGTGGCGGCTTCCGCGGATTTGGCGGACGTCGCGGACGCTAAGCGCGCTCTGAAATTTAACGAGTATACTGGCTAGGCATTTCCATTACTTTATAATTGTCTGGCACAGTAAATAAATTGTTGCCGGGAGCAGCTTTTGAAAATGACTTAAGGGCCATTACAGTTTTGCCGCCTTTAAATTGACTTTCAGAACGCACCAAATAATTTATATCATTGCCAATCCAAACATCTGTTACACCATGTTCATTCGTGTATTGCCAACCCGTGCACAGATGTCCATCTACCATCTTTGTTCCTAAAGACTTAGCATTTTTCTTTTTAGCTGAGGCTGCGTCCACTACGCCGAAATCATCTTTCAATTTACTTTTTACTACCATTTTTTGTGATTCAAGAATGCTGTAAGCAACACTATTTGGATAATCAGATATAGAAACTATTTTTTGTCCACCAGCTTCTGTTTCAGTACGCAAATGCCCTTTTCCATCAGAAAGCATTCTTACTGTATTTGTCTTATTTGGAATTGTTATTGCATAGACTGCATCAAATGCTTGTGTTGGACCGTTGTGTGCTTGAACGTGAGGAACAACACTGAAAGCAGCAATTACATTCACTAAAGCCAGTCCTAATATTTTTTTCCAGAAAATTCCTTTTGAAACATTGAGCCTTACTCCTTACATCCGCTGGCCAAGCAGCAACTAAAATATTTTACCAATTTAAGCAAACCTACATAATAGTTGAAAGCATTTGTTCTTAACTCATCCTTAGTAATTCATTGCCATCATGTTGGTGGTCAAATCAATAATGCTAAAGGAGATAAAGACTTGAGCGCTACTACCGGAATATTCGTTCTCGATGTAGTTTTAAGACCATTTATAAAACTGGGGCTTAAATTTCCCATAATCGGCCTTTTAGTACTAGCCAGCATATACGGCTTTATTGCTTACGTTGTCCTTAAATCAGCCTATATGGCCGAACGTTATTAATTCTTAAGCTCGGCTTTCTGATGAAATCCACTGGCTTATCTTTTCTGCCAATTGTTGAATACTGATTGGCTTACTTAAATAATCATCCATCCCCGCTGCTAAACATTTTTCTTTGTCACCCTTCATTGCTAAAGCAGTAATAGCAATTATTGGAGTATGTTTGCTTCGGCTATTTTTCTCAAACGTACGAATAACTTTCGTTGCTTCAAATCCATCAATGTCTGGCAATTGGCAGTCCATCAAAATCAAATCAAAGGCAAAATCTCTCATGGCAATTTCAATGGCTTCTTTACCATTAGTCACTGCTTCTGCTTGTAACCCAAGGTGACTTAGCTGACGCACAGTAAGAGATCGCAAAATAGGATCATCTTCTACCACTAAAACTCTTCTGCTGCCATAACTGTGTTGTTTGTTACTAATTGGTTCTGTGACAGAAATGTTCGTTGCCGATCCAAATCTTTGAAAAGGAATTTTAAACCAAAATGAAGCTCCCATTCCTTCTTCACTTTCTACTCCAATTTCTCCACCCATAATCTCAGATAAATGTTTGGCTATGCTGAGACCCAATCCCGCTCCGGCATACTTGCGAGTACTGGAACTATCAACTTGAGTAAACGGTTCAAACAAATTTTCTTGCGCTTCTTTAGGAATACCAATTCCCGTGTCTTTTACTATAAAACGAATAACAATCACATCATCTTTTTCTGATTCCACAGCAACATCGATGACGACTTCACCTTGTTTGGTGAATTTTATACTGTTGCCTATTAAATTCAGCAACATTTGTCTCACTCTATCTGGATCTCCCACTACAAATTCGGGAATAGATTGATTGACGCTAGTTTTTAAAATAATACTTTTGTTCTTGGCTGACTCAGCCATAAGACGAGCACAATCTTGCACTAAAAAAATCACGTTGAATGGAACTTTCTCCAACATGAGTTTTCCCGCTTCTATCTTCGATAAATCGAGAATATCAGTAACTATAGCTAGTAATGCTTGAGCGGAGCCCTGCACTGTTTCTGCTAAAGATTTTTGATCATCATTTAGATTCGATTCCAAAAGCAATTCTATTACGCCGAGAATACCTGCCAGAGGAGTTCTTAGTTCATGACTGATATTCGCCACAAAGGCCGACTTCAATTTCGATGCATCCAAGGCTCGGTCGCGAGCCAGAGCCAAGTTGGCGCTGGTGCGTGCTAGTTCTTCTTGAATTTTCAGTCTATCTTCAATATCAACTGCCACACCGCCGACATATTGTTTTCCGGCAGAAGACATGATGGGAAACTTTTTTACCAAGCTGCGTCTTTGCCCACTAGCAAGATCAGCAGTTTCAATAGCTTCTACTATTTGTCCCGATTGACGTACTTTGTTATCGTTCTCAGTAAATCCTTGGGCTATATTTTCTGGTAGCCAATCATAATCAGTTTTTCCTATCACTGTGTCTTTTTCGATATTGAAAAACTTTAAAAAACTATTGCTTACATAAAGGTAGCGACCTTCTTCATCTTTGATAAAAGAAAGAACAGGGTTGAAATTCAAAAAATCATTAAGGAGTTCCTGAGCATGCTTAAGCTGCTCAAGAGTAATATTTGGCTCTTCGTTGTGCTGCATAATAAGCCACCCTGCTTATCATTTAGCATAACAAATTGTCGCCTCAAATTGATTAATTTGACCTAGGGTTGTTATTAGATAAGTGTGAATGTCCGAACACTTTTAAGTAAGCGTGCCGGAGCAAATAGTCCCATCAGCTGTAACAAACGCTCTTTAATTGTCAGTCTAAACAACCGTTTTACTGAACAAGCCGCACTTGATTTTTCTTGATGTTTAAGCTTGATAAAGTTGGAAAGATGAACAGAGTCTGGTTCACTTTCATTCATTAATTGAGTGCGATATTGCGTGTGTCGCATTTTATTTTGATAGTCTACTGAAAGTCCATCAATACCTGTTTGAAGTTTATAAATATAATCGTATTCAATACCACAGCAGGAATGATGACCTTTGTCCAATTTTTTACCAGTGACAAGACATACTCTTGGATCAACTATAAAGGTATACACGTTATCTGCCAGTCTAGGATGGTTTCAATTTTTGAAATTTTGCCAACGCCAACCATCAGTACTACCATAATGCCAAAATTCGTATTTTGCGCAGTTTTCTATATATTAAACTTACAATTCGCCGCTTTATCGGCCGCTGAAACTATTGCAAAAGAGACAAAGACGCGTTGTCAATGGAACCCTAAAAACCGTGAGAGGTAGTTTTACCTACCCCTCACTGTGCATCTATCCCAGAAAAAACCGTTCACGCGGCTACATCAAAACTCCACCACCCAAAATCAATGATTTTTCTTTTGCTCTTTGTCAGCCATTGTTTCCCAAACAACAAAACCAAAGGACAACATAATTGAAAGTAATTTTGCTATTTCTTTTTCAACTTTAAACTTAAAGGAGGAGTTCCCCCTGCGCTGCTCTGAAACAGGCTGAACTTGGGGATCAGACTGTTTTTGGGCCAAACTGGCAACGCAAAGGGAACTTCTTTTACGATCAACTTCTCTTTGGAGACGCTGTAGAGTCGAGGCAGCCCTAAAAGCAACAAAGGGGTTCTCGTCTCTAAGCAAATTGGTCAACACAAATTTTGGTAGGCGAGGATTTTCTGCAATAGCAAAACGCACATCAGGGTGATTGTCATTGCACAAAAAATCTAGTACTTCAAAAGGTACATATGGATTTTGTGCCACTGCTGCTCTAATCCGGGGATTAGCATGATTGGCTAACCGATAGAGAGTGCTAATTCCGGTATTCTTGTTGTGAGCTATTGCTTCAACTACAGATGAATTAATACTTTCAGCTAGTGCATCCAATGTTTTTTCTGAAGTAAGTTGACTATTTGCTAGGAATAAATCGATGCTGTCTTCATTCATATCTTGTATGACATAAGCGCCCTCTTGTTTTTCGCTGTTCAATGCAAACATTTTTGATGCTTCCTCATACAATATAGATTTGGTTCTGGATAGATTTTTTCACAGTCACCCCTGTCATGGTTTGGGAATATTTTAGGTTCGGGGCGACTATGAAAATTGTCCTTGGGTCAGACACTGCTATTACTATATTTACCATCGGCTATATTTAGGTACATCCGCCACTTGGAGGGGAGAATGATTAAACATCCGTTCTCTATCAAAGTCGGCCACTAGGAGGATAATGACATTAAATGCATCTATTATATATGTCATATCACGTATATCTCATATCACGCCAAAGCTACTAAATAAGCCCTTGTCGCAAGCCCTCTAGAACTGCAGTTGTTCTACCGGTTACATCTAGCTTTTGTAATATCTGGCTAATATGACTTTTTACTGTTGTTGCCGAGATTCCCAGATGCTCAGCAATTTGCTGATTGGTACATCCTTCACTCAGCAATCGTAATACTTGTAATTCTCGTTCCGTAAGTTCTTTGCTTTGCTTATTCTTTTTGTCTGTTTGAGCAACCGCTACGCTACCACCCTCTTGTTCTTGTCCGGCTTCTTCTGCTTTGTGAGAATCATGACGTGTATGTACCCGCATTCTTTCAATTGCATATCGAATAGAACGAGTTAAGCGATTAGAATCCATTCCTTTGATCAAATAATCTTGAGCGCCACGTTGCAACGCCATTATTCCTACTGACTCTTCATCAACACCAGTAAACACTATAATAGGAATTTGTTGTGAATATCTCCGCAACTTTATTAGATTCTCGAGTCCCATACCATCTGGCAAATTTAAATCCAATAAAATTACATCAAAATCATTTGTGCCCAAACGTTCAATAGCTTCAGAAAGTCTTTCTACTTTATCAAGACGAAAATTTTTCATTCCACTCAAATGTGCTTGAACTAACGCAGCATCATCAGGATTATCTTCTATCAATAAAATTTTTATTGGCTCGCCTTTAGAAGTCATAACTTATCCCTCAATTCTTTCAGGCACCGTGAAAAAAAATGTGCTTCCTTTGCCTGGTTTTGATTCAACCCACATTTTACCACCATGCAATTCAATAACTTTTTTGCCAATAGCAAGTCCTATTCCGTTACCCGTATACTCCGATTGAGTATGCAACTTTTGAAATACTTTGAATATGCGCTCGAAATCTTTAGGATCTATTCCAATACCATTATCTTTCACAGCGAATCGCCATTCATTACCATTTTTCTTCGCCGATATATTGATATTAGCAGTACTTTTCCCCCCAGAAAATTTCACGGCATTTTGAATTAGATGCCAAAATACCAGAGCCAAACGTTTTGAATCAGCAGTGAGAGCAGGTAAATCATCAATAGTAATCTTGCTCTCAGCCAATACTTTGGTTTTATCACTGGCTAAAATGTCTTGCACTAATTGAGCACAATTTACTTCTTCTAATTGCAGATTATTCCTGGCTGCTCTTCCATAATTCACGAAGTCTTCCATCATGCTTTCCATTTTTTGCACATTGACGGAAATACGAGTCAAATATTGTTCTGCCTGTGGATCAAGCCTGCCCTGATACTTTTCAGACAACAAACTGGAAAATCCAACGATACTACGTAGCGGCGCTTTTAAATCATGTCCTACCGCATAAACGAGTGCCTCCATCTCAGATTCCATGTCTTCCAATTTCATTCTGAGAGGATTCTCTTCCTCGTTTTTTACTTCTGTACTATCCATAAACAACTGTTGACTAGTCCTAACTTAGGTAGAAGTAATTATATATCTATACAGAATGAAGTCTACACGGTTGCCAACATGTAAAAATAAGAGTAGAGTTTTTTCAAGAATCGAGGGTAAACGCTGTGTCACAGGAAAAAATCAAAAAGCATATCGCCAACAAAGAGTTTATTTGCCCAAAATGCCATAACCCTATCAAACAGTTCGAAAAGCTTATTGAAATGACTAGCTCTATCTGGGACGGCGCTGGAGACTCTAATCATCAAGTATCCGGAACAAAAGTAACGCTTATTTGCGGTAATACCCCTTGTACTTGGTCCGAACGAACAGAGTACTGGGAAAACTATTTGCAAAATTGATTTTCAAATAGGCAAATGACGGCAAAGGAATAAGACGTGAACAAAGTAGTCCTGTCTGGGGGCAGCAATGGAATTGGTTTTGAGTTAGCAAAAATTCTAAGCCAACATGACAATCAAGTTTATTCTTTAGACATTCTTCCTCCCAAAGACATACTGCCCGGAGTAACAAATTTCATTGTTGATGTTTCGGATTCTCAGGCTGTACAAAAAACAATGTCCGCAATTGGTTCAGGCATCAATGTCTTAATCAACAATGCCGGTATTATGAGAAGAGGAAGCCTATTCGATACTACAGAGGATGAGTTTGATCTTTTATTTAGAATCAATGTCAAAGGTTCTTGGGTTTTGCTTAAAGAAGCACAGGCATTCTTAGCCGAAAAACCTATTATTGTACAAATGTCTTCTAGACATGCTCTTTATCCTCCCAAAGATCCAGCTGTCTATGGTCTATTTAAACAAACGGCGGCCATTCTTGCTTCTAATTTGCAAATGCATTATCCAGATTACATCGTCAAAATTTTGTATCCAGGATCAACTGATACAGCGCTTTCACGTTATGGCGTCTCAGAAACAGCCCTAAAAGAAAAAAAGAAGACCATGCACTCACCTACTTACGTAGCTGAAAAAATTGCGGAACTCATTTACTCTGATAAAACCAAATTGATTTTTGATCCCACACAAAATACTTATCATTTAGAATAAAAGTATTGGCTATTTTTTGCTGAGTATTAGCAAATTATGCTTGGAATCAAGCGAGAAATTGAAGCGCCCTAAAAAACTCATACCTAAAAGACCATCACTAAAATTATCTGGCATATCATGAAAGTTCACCAAAACTTTCTTTTCATTTGCACCATTTACACTAATAGAATCAACTCGCGTCATAAAGCCTATGCCTGCACCGGTAGCCGAATAGACAGCTACTGGCAAAGCTTGCGACATATCTAGCCCCAAATGTTGAGCAAGTGAAGGAGACAAGTTACATGTTTCTGCCCCCGAATCAACAATAAGGCGAGCATGTACTTTATTGTTTATCAAAGCATCAACAAAATAAGAATTGCCTTGTCTTTTCAGTGGTATCACTATTCTTCCACTCTTATCTTTATCTATAATTGATATCACTCTGCTAGTATAATCCGCAGTGTCTGGCTCTAGATCAATTGATTTATTCAATTCAACTACGGCTCCAGAACGATCGCCTCTAACAGCTAAATATTGTCCTAATTGATAATGAACCGTCGAGCTGGTAGGAAATTCTTTGGAGGCTGTTTGCAATGTAGCAATTGCTTCTTTAAGCTTGCCTGCTTTCTTTTGACTTTCAGCTAAATAAAGCCATCCATTATCATTCTTCGGATTTAGTTTGATATATTCTTTGAAATATTTGTGAGCTTCATCATAATTTTCCAAACGGTTATCGATAGTTCCAACCCACAAGTAAGCATTTGGTATTTTGGGAAATTCGTGTGCGATTGCTTTAAATTGTTGCAAACTCGCCTCTGCATCCCCTCCAAAACGTTCAAAGTATTCTGCGTAAGCTTCTTGAATTTTTCCATCTTCTGGTGCCAAAGCTGCTGCTTTTTTCCAATTAGCCATCGCTTCTGTATAATGTTTTTCTTGATCCAAAACAATGGCATACTCGGCGCGCAATTTACCATTTTTTGGAGAAAAATTTATTGCTTCTTGCGCAGTGGCTAACGCTTGAGCTGGGCTACCACTTTCATAGTAAGTATGAGCCTTTTGCATGTACTCTTCTGCTTTGGCATTATCAGGAAACCAATTGTGGAAATTTACATTGGCACCAACAAAGCATCCTATTCCTAAAACAATGGCTGCTGCAAAACATATTTTAAATATTGAATTAGTCTTGTCTTTTTCAAGCTCAATTTTTTGTCCACAACCCTGGCAATTATTTCCTTCTACTTCTGCTCCACAAAAACGACAAAATTTAGCACTATTGAGAAGGCGCGAAGATAATTTAGGCTTGTTTGGTTGCTGCAATAATTCTTTTAATTCATTAGCAGCGTCTTCTCCAGCTTTCTCTTCCCTTAACCCCTGATTTTTTTGGCTTGCTTTATTAAAATGTGAATTCTCATCTTGCATAATTATGAGCCTTAAGACCGTCATTGGGTAATATTCCCCACGTCATAAGGATTAATAATGCTGGATAACAGAACTTTACATGAAAGACTGATTCAGACTAACTATTTGCCACTGCCACTAGAAATTCTAAAATTCTATTTTCTGCCCAAAACTCGTCAAATACTGGCTGAGACTCTTTTTCCGCTTGAACAAAGCCAGCATGTCCACCGAATTCGGTAGCGATAAAAGTCAATTTTGCACAATTAAATTCTTTGCTTTGAAAAGATACAAATGGCACAATGGGGTCATCTTCGGCTGCTATCACTAGAGTAGGAATTTTTATCTTGTTCATTATTGGTAAAGCGCTGGCTCTCTGATAATAATCATCTGCATTTTTATATCCACCAAAAGGAGCAGTATAAATATCATCAAAATGTCGGATTCTATCCATTGTCTTTAGTGGTTTCAAATCATATAAATTAGGGTGAGTTTTTGCCTTCATCCTAATTTTGTCTTTTAAAGTCCGCAAAAACCATTTTTCATAAAATCGATTTTTAGGATGCTCAATAGCTTCCACCGCCGTATTCAAATCAATTGAGGGCGAAACAGCAGCAATAGCGGTAATTTTTCCTAGAACTCGATCTCCCAATTCTGCTAATGCTTTCAATACAATATTTCCCCCCAGCGAAAAACCAGCAATAAAAATCGATTGCAGTTTATCAGTCTCTTGCAATTCATTTACCACTGAAAGCAAATCACTGCTGAGCCCTGCATTGTACAAAGTAGGCGTCAAATGCATACTGCCGCCACAATTACGCATATTCACACGCACAACGTTAAATCCTAGACTTATTGCTTTGTGGGCAAGCCCTAAAATATAAAGACTATCAGCCGATCCCTCTAACCCGTGAAGAATGATCAAAGTTGGACTATCCTGACAGTTTTTCTGCCAATGGCAATGGGTAAGCAAATGAGAATCATTGGATACTTGGAACAATCTCTGTTTGGAGGCTGTCTTAATATGAGACAAATTACGCGGCCAAATTGCTGGAGCAATAGTCATCAGATGACCATTTTTTAAAAATGGCACTGGTGCAAATTCAACTTTTTTTGAGTCAATAAACAAGTTCAACAACTTTCTTTCAATTTGTTACAGAGCGCATAATAGCATAATGTAAAGTAATTGACTTGACTTCTATTTTAAAGTTTACCAGTAATTTCTATGTGGCAAGTTGGTTAATGTACAGGTAAGAGGAGAAAATTTCATGAAAAAGAAGCTGTTAACAGCTATGGCTAGTCTTTTATTGTTACAGATGGTATCAATCGCTCCAACATTCAGTAAAACAATCACAATCACTGAAAGACAAGAAACTTTAATGAAAAAAATTGATCAAAGTGAAAAGTCTGGAGAACTTACCCTAAAAGAAGCTACTTCACTAAGAGAAGAAGCTAATAAAATAATTGACAAAGAAACAAAAATGAAAGATAAGAATGGCGGTAAACTTAGCTACGCCGATATCTCCAAAATAGAAAAAGAATTGAACAAATTAAGTCTCAAAATACAAAAGAAAGGATTAGAAAAGAGAGTAGTCCGCTAATCTTTTTCAATTTAGATTATAAGGCAATAAAGAACTTCTGTTTTTTTATTGCTTTTTTTTACGACCAACAATCCAGTAAATTATGCTAACCATTGTTAGCACTCAACCATTGACATACGGTCTTCATTGTAGCGATCGCCTGAAATTCTTTGTGCTAATTCTTCCAACTTAGATAAATCATCTTTGTCAAGCTGAATAGCAGCCGAAGCAACGTTTTCTTCCAAATATTTAATACGCTTTGTTCCAGGAATTGGAACAAAATCATTACCCGGCATCAACACCCAAGCAATAGCAATTTGCGCTGGCGTGGCACCATACTTAACAGCGATTTTTTAATAGCATCAACCAACTGTATATTTTTTTGGAAATTACTTCCTTGATACCACGGATCCGTTCTTCGATAATCATCAGCTGGTAAATCATCAAAACTTTTTATGGTGCCGGTTAGAAAAACCCCTTCCTACGAGAGAAAATGGAACCAGCCCTATATTCAATTCTTTCAACAATGGAATTATTGTCGCTTCCAATCCACGTTCCCATAAAGAATATTCAGATTGTAGAGCAGTAATCCTATGAACTTTATGCGCTCGCTTAATTGTCTCCGCACCAGCTTCGGATAAACCCAAGTAACGCACTTTGCCTTCTTTAACCAAATCAGCCATGGTTCCAATTGTTTCTTCAATAGGCACTTGCTTATCTACTCTGTGTTGATAAAAAAAGATCAATCATATCTACACCCAAAAAATAAAGCCAATGACTTTTTCTGGCAAAGGAAATTTGAAGAAGCAAAAACAGCCCTTACAGAATTGGCAACTAATAGCACCTTGGACAAACCAGATCGGGCTCGCTGCTATATAAATTTATCAATTTGCGATACTCAATTAAATGATTTAGCTCTGGCAATAGAAGCATGTTGTTTAGCCTTGGAAGATAAAAGCTCTGAAAGTTTAGTTCTATATAAAAAATCATTGGCAATAGCCCAAAAAAATCTTGGTGAATGGAATTGCGACCTGGCTCCTCTTTATGAAGGCTTGTCCACTTGCTGCGTTAGAAATAGAAATTTAGAACAAGCAAAAATTTATTACACAAAATTAGCTCAATTAGATTTATTGAAATATGGACCTGATTGTACACACCTGGCTTGGAGTTTACTCAATTTAAGTGCTGTTGTAGATATCTTGGGAGACAAAGAACAAGCAGTAGATCTATACAAAAAAGTCTTTTGGAATTTCAGGCATGAAAACGAAGAACGTATTATTGCCGAGGCTAAACAACCTGTCGACGACGCGTTTAAAAAAAACCTGATCACACAATTATACGGTCTAACAAATGCCTATGCTGACCGCAACATTGGCATAGATCTTTTAAAAGCTGGAATTCCGGAAAATATTTTGAAAACTCCTCAAACCCGTCCGCATGATTTCAATAATTGGTTCAAAGAAAGTATTGGTCGTGATGAAGTACCAGGTTTAGCATTTTTCGACCCTACTGTCCCTCTAAAAGGGTTAATAGTAGCTGTTCATGGACTGGGATTATCTCACCATGCTTATGCACCATTTGCCAAACGTTTAGCCCGCGATGGCTATGGAGTCGTAGCATTTGATGTATGTGGATTTGGAACTTATAGAAATGATTTGTTGTATCAACGGGCTGATTTTAATGCCATCATGCGTGACCTAACAAGAATAATCACAGCCCTTAGACGTGACTACAAAGATACACCCATATTTATACTTGGTGAATCAATGGGAGGAGCAATCGCTCTTAGACTAGGAGCAAATTCACCACATTTAGTAGATGGCATAATAAGTTCTGTACCATCCGGATCAAGATTTCATGCTAAATCAACCGCCTTATCTGTAGCAGTCAAACTGCTTAAAGATAAACATGAACAATTTGATATAGGACAATAGTAAAACAAGCCACTGAAAATCCCGAATTACGAACTGCCTGGCAGAAAGACCTGATATTGCCGATGGGCTTAGTTCTTGGATGACCAAATATATAAATAGAAAAAAACCTGCCATTCCTTTACAATCGCCTTGACAGACCGAACGGTCTGTTCTATTATAAGACCATTCGGTCCGTTTTCATGAGGCTTAAATCATTAATAAAGGTGAAGCAAAAAAAGAAAAAATCAAGAAGAGTTTAGCTTCCAAAGTAAGTAATGTGTCATCCTTAAGTATTATGAGATGGAAGGGACAGTAGTGACTCTAAAGCCCAGATGAGAAGTGGGGGGGTGGGGGGCTGCCATGGGATGTAGATGAGAAAGCCAGTGAAACAAGACCAGGACAAGTTACTGGCCAGCTCAGACGTGTTTGTGTTTCTCTTTTCTTAGCTCAGTGAGTACTGGGTATGTGTCACACTGCCAAATCCCCGATCACAAGTCTCCATGAACGGGCGGTGAGCTGGGATAATAAAACCCCTGACATCACCATTCCAGAAGCTTCACAAGACTGCATATATAAGGGGCTGGCTGTAGCTGCGGCTGAAGGAGCTGACCAGCCAGCTGACCCCCCACACTCACCTAGCCATCATGGACATCGCCATCCACCATCCCTGGATCCGCCGCCCCTTCTTT
>JAUMHD010003878.1:0-14582 GCA_032359135.1 Ulvella scutata
GTGATCGTGGCTGGACCCCGTTGAAAACTTAGACGGCGCCAGCTGCAGACATCAGCTCACCTTCGATGCGGTCAAGGTGGCCCTTGATGGAGAGGTCAACCTGCAACACCTCATATGTCAGCATCGATGCAGTTCCAAGCTACTGTCCAGGAAGCTTGCACTATGCTTCAAGGTGTTCTAGTCTCTTGGAAGGAACGGGTGCATGGAATGACAAACTTACAGGGCATAGCAACCAAAAGCCATCCGATTCTCTGGCAAGTGTTGAATATGTGATGAAAAACCTCCTGAACCATGCAAAGACTTTTTGATATGCCATGCAGTAATTGCAGGATCGATCTTGACTTATGAGGCTGAGGCCTCAACCTCCAGTACTCCGGGCTGCAACTGCATAGCTGTGCTCTGCAGGTGTGGCGAAATCTTGAGACTTCACCACATGAGTAGGTCTCTTAATTAGCATGTATAGGGGGTCGATTAGCCATTGATTAGTTAGGTCTTTCCACAATCCTAGGAAGAGTGTCAGCTGTACCACGATGCATGTTCTGGTCTGAAACTAAACAACGAGAACAGTCACAGGTTGCACACCTGGTTGTCACCCCACTCAACGATGAAGCCTCCCATCAGGGACTCATCCACAATGGGCTTAATCTTGATGTTTTTGCACTGTGTTGCTTCCTGCATCTGCTTGGCGATTTCGAACTCCTGGTCCTGTTCGAGGCGGGCTGCGCTTCGGAGCACAACATTCTGCACGGCACCACAATCCTTTGGTGCCAGGTTTTGAACACATTCAGCATGATATTACCCAGCACCAGAACCTATTCGTGCTGGGGCTGGAGCTCCGCATGGGACTGCTGCTAGCCACAGCATCCACATTCAGTATCGGAGCAAGCCTTTCTATAACAGTCTGCTCGTATGCACTCTGGTCACGTATGTGCCCTGGCCTGGAGTAAGCTGAGGAGCAGACTGACAGAAACACTGTCAATCATTGACAGTGTTACTGTCAATCCGCAAGACACGGTTTGCTCCAGCCAACTGGAATGTTGTAACAGGGGACAAGGGTGTGGTGCTGTCAATAAGGTTGTAATCTAAGGACTAGGCAACCCTAATAGAGGTGTTACTGTGGCCAAACTCAAAAAATTAACAGCGATATCTATGATGCATTGAAGCCTGAATCAACACAGATGCACAAGTGATGATGCAGCAACGCATTCAACAGTTATTAAAAAGAAGCATGCGTGCTTACTGAGCAATGCATTTAAGGAAACATACGGGTTCGACCACATGCTCAAACAACATCCACTAGACGCACTCAATGAACTGCAGCAGCACTGCAAGAACCTCAACAGCCAGACACATTCCGTACAAGTTCTTACTGAACACTTGGATTCTTGCGCATGGACAAACTCTTCAGAGCATAACCGCATATATTCTCGGCTACAGCACCGCAGCATGTTACAAGGCAGTCAGTACAGAAACATGGTGCTGCACACACAGAAATGCAACTCTCCACTGCCAAATTGGCACAGCGACATATCTATGTGACACATATGTGATACATTTCGCAGCAACATCATGCTTAGCTTCATTCTTCCACAGTAGTCCACTGGAGCAGAGGAAAACAGAACAATCGACGGGCACACCTGGGTGTCGGTGAGGACATTGTACTTCTCATCGAAAACAGTAACAATGTCTTCGATTGCGTCCATGCGGTTTGTGTCGATGAGAAGCTTTAGGAAGTCGCAGGTCTCCTTCTGCATGCCGGTATCCTTTGCAATGGTGTCAATAATAGCCTTGCGCTGGTCCTGGCCCAATGGCACACCAAGCATGAACTCACGGAGCTCATTCACAGCTTTCTCTTCCTTCACTGACATCATAGCCTGCAAAGGAGAAAACAAACTGCTCAGTGCAAGCTGTCAAGATTTGCGCAACAATTTGCACCCCTTCCTTTCCTTTGAACGGTTATGCCGCACGCAAACCTTTCATGCACGCATAAAATCCTGTGTGCCTGGGGAAAATGCTTGTATCTCGAAGGCCGCCAGTGAAGGTTCAACAGTACCTGGAGGGTCATGAGGTCCTTGTGCACTTCGTCCAGGTTGCCTCGCTCCTGCGCTAGATCCAGCATCCCATTTGCGTATGGTACAGCGATCTTATCTTGCGCCTGCAAGCATACGACGAATGAGACTGCCGAACTGCGCCTCGTACCAAGCCCATCCAACTGTGCATAATTATCAGCCCACGCCGATGCAGCTTGACGCATGTGCAACCCACACAGGCACTTCTGAACATTTTCTAAGGCAGGAAATGTTGCGGGCAACACCGTGCACACTTGTGACGTTTACCCCTGCGCGGATCTCAGTATCCAGACCCCATGTTCACCATTAACGGTAGGAGCCACACCGTCACCCTTAATTTGAAAAAAGGAATAATCTGTAGACGTTTGTGCTACGACAAATCTCGCACTATCAACGTACACCATGCCCGCAGCACCAGACACGTGCTAGGACCATCACACAGCAACACAGTCCACGCAGTTATGAAAGGCTACGGCAACAGATATGTTACATCTTGAATTTGTTTACATGCTAATAGTCCATGCCGAGGCTCCAATGGATTGACACAGGTTGGTGTTGCGGTGGCGCCAACAAGCGACATCCGCAACTCCGTACCTTGGCCACAACATGCCTAGCGCCCCGAGAGGGAGCAACAGCTCGGACTGCAGGTTGGGTGATACGGGTTGCACGGAAAGCCATTGCTAAGTTCTACGTACAGGGGAGCAGAAGATCGAAGAATCAGGTATTGGTTGATGGCGCAAGGGTACTACGAGGCGAGAGTACAAGTGACAGCGAGCTTGGTGGATCGAGCTATTCTTGGCTCTGCAGCAACGAAAGGTTAGCGAAAGCAACTGGAGCTCTCACGTGTCCACGCGTGAAACTCCAATTATCTCGAAACAGCCACTCACGCGAGTAAATCGACGGACGAAGTTGACAACCACATCTGCAACAGTAATATAATTTGCCGAGTGCAACGCTACCTGTCGACTGCGAGTCAATAGTGCTGGCAGCTCGTCAATTGATAGTGCATGAATGCATGCCCCCTCTTGAATGCTGTACTGTGACAGGGAAAGGAAATGACAAGTGCTTGGCGACAGCAAACTCTCCCTGTTGAACCAATGCTATCACTTGTCTGTAACGCTTGCAAAATAATGCGAGATCAATTTAGGCTCCGCTAAAGGGCCAATCATTACCGAAAGGGGATCTACGGCCTAGAGGCATCCTTCTGCTCATTTGCAGTTTCCAACAAAGACTGCATCTGATCCGCTTCATATATACGGTATCGCATTTTCCCTGTATCTTCATCACGGGTCAAGGTAGCAAGCTCAACCTTGTCTGAGGACAGTGCAGAGTCCATAGTCTTCGCCATCACATGCAACACCAACTTAATGCCTTCATCAAGCGTGCATCCCTCTTTATAGTCAGTCTTCAGTAAGTTAGTAGCTGCTTGATGGTTCGCTCCAACAGCAGTTGCTTTCCAGCCTCCGAAGTTGCCAGATGGGTCACTCTGATACAGCTGGAACCCGAATCGCTTGTCCCTGCATTCACCGCATGTGCGTCTGGACAAGGTCAACAAGGTATTGGGCAGAATACCAAGATACATCTGTGCCCTCTCTTGCTAGACGATGAACGAATACGTAATGGTACCAGGACACACCGGTGCAGAATACGTATTGGAGTACCGCATCAATTGAAACTGATATCCATGCAGAGCCACGCTTCATAGAAACAACCATACAACACGAGGGACACCGTGTTATAAACTACCTTTCGATGCAGTTTAAGAATGGATTCAGCCACAAGACTGTGTTCTGTGCACAACTTGGCAGAACCACAATAACGCACCAACCAGCGTATATAAGCGACACTCCAAAGGGCCGCTTGCCACCTGATTGTGTGTAAGCCTGCTTCAGATCGCAAAGAAGCTTCACAAGTTGTTCGCATGGCATTGGTTCACCATACAATGCTAGGTACCGTTGAGCTGCCAGGCGGCACTGGTTGATCAAAATATTCGCGTCAGCTGCAGCACAAAGGCTCCGCATGAGATACATGTATGCAGTACACGTGAAGTTGCCTTTGCTGTTGATGATGACTGCACTGGCCTGCACTGTGTGCAGAACTGCATGGCAACAAAACGACACAATAGGTCGCAATGGCGCAGAAAATTATGTGTTTTCATGATGTGCATATATGGCATGGTCGAGAAGCTCGCACCTGTAAGCCCAGCAACAGCACAAGCCATATGATCATCAATTCTGTACATCTTCTCACGACGCACTCCGACAGCTTGGGTGTCTAATAACTGCAAGGAACCAACACCATCACGTTGGAGGTGCAGACGACAACGTAGCTGTCCCACAGAACATCGCTTCAAGAAGATTGGTTGAACTGACACCATGGCAAGTTGGACTGATCGCTTGGGAGCCACATATTACCTACCGAACAGCAGAAAAGAAAGTGAATAATGGTGTTTGGGGCGCAACTCAGGCTATTAGAGCACCAGAAAAGCAAGTCAAAGCGCTGAGCATCACGCGACTTGCTTCATGATCCCAAACACGGCAAACCACACAACGAACGACGATACGAACTTTGGAAGAAATCTTCTTCTCGGCTGCCAGAGCTATGCCATCTTTGGACAGCACGCCGATCACCGCGCCTGCTTGGGAGATGGCCTCCATAGCGTACTCCACCTGATACAAGCGACCTTCGGGGCTAAACGTGGTAGTACGAGAGTCATAACGTCGTGACATGGTGAGACAGTGAACAATACACCGCGTTCGCTCACGTATGAACAATAAGGTGCAGGTATACCTATCGAGCTTGATCCACGATGCTTCTATGGCACGTTTGCGACACACGCATGCTCACGGTGTCGTAAGACTTTGTGTGGGTCAATACGCAGCCACATGCTTCAGTCAGCGGGGTGCAGTACTATAGTGGTGGTGCTGGGGTGTTGACATGCATCATTCATGGACGATCGATGTGACATCCATAGCAACATACCGCATCGCAACATTCATCCTTGGAAGCCTCTAGGCACGTACTGTTGTCTGCGTCAGCGTCATGTTTCGAAGCCGCTGTATTGTGTGTTGGTTGTGATCGTTCTTTCAAGCCATGTATAATGGCATTGGCCTGCTTACGGCCAGAGGATCCGGAACCTCTGGTCATGTTCAAAGCAATTCGTTCAACATTCGATCCCACGCGCGGTATCCGCAGGATGATGGGGCAGAAGCGAAGCCGGCGCGTGTGCGCAAAGCCGACGACCGCATTTTAGAGCACGAGCGTAAAAGGGAGATTGAGCTGAAGCTTGTCGAGCTCGCTGACAGCCTGGAGGAAAATGGGTGAGGCCCCTGCTCTAGGCATGCTGGAACCATCATTTGAGTGGCTGTGCTAGTTCGCTGAGTCCTGTCGTCCCAAGAATACAACTTTGATTCAATAAAAAAAAATATTCAGGTACTCAACAGCCGAGATTGAGAAAGAAGTGCAGGAGATGCGGGAGCAAATGATGAAGGAATACGCCTCCATGTCAGAAGCACAGAAGGTGGATACCTTGAAGCATCGAGATGATACGCATGCTCTTGCAAAGCGCAAGGAAGTAGAGTTAGAACGATTCAAGCAGGCGTTTGGGGTCCGTGGGGATGAGGTGTGCTCAGGACCTCCTTGTGATGTATGAGCACAAGAAGTGACACTGTAGTATTTCTGGTCTCAGCAGTGGAAGCTTACAAAATGTATGCAGGAGGATGAAAATGAACCTTCGAAACAGCCAGAATCAATTGAGGGGCCGCCTCAGCGGCTGATGATCGAAAATGGCAAACCACCTGCAAATGATCGATTTGCAGCAGAAGAGAAAGCACTGGAGGAGCAGATTATGCGCGAGGAAGAAGAGGAAATAGCTAGAGAACGGTACGTTCAACATTGTCTAAGTGGATCGATAGAAACCGCTCCAGTGTGTTCTGGTTGAACTGTTGAATGTTGAACTAGAGATATTTGAATAGCATGATTTCTCTTCTGGGTATGATCCCATACAGCTTTCACCACCCGTTGCTGAAACTTTTCGTACGGGGGATCATGCTCTGTTTCATGAGAGACAGTACGTACTGGAAGGTTCAGCATAAATTTGGACATAGACTCTAATTAGACTAGAGATGATTCCATACGTGAAATCAGAATCACGTGTGATCACGACAGACGTGAGCATTGCTATGTTCTGAAGCACCAAATAAACCGCGTACAAAACTCTAAATTTCAGTCGTTTCTCGGTCACGTACCGGGGGTACCAAGGGAACAGAGAGGCCCATGCATCCCACATAACAATATACCCTCACTGAGGCCTCAGAGAGGTCAGAAGAGGTCGAACAAGGAGCATGCACATCGCAGACACTCAGTTAGCCAGCGACAGAAACTATTTCGGCCACAATCAAAGCAATACACACATGTAGCATCTCACCTTGGCTGCTGTACCCGAATTCCGGCGAATATTCACAGCTCCCGTCATGCTGGGCAAGCCGCAGCTACTTAATCTACGCATCCCCGCATGCTTCATGTTTGTTCATTTCCAAGTAGATACCAGGCAGCATGATGTAGTAGACAGCGCATATTACATCTGTATACATGCAGCCAAGTACACCGCAGAGTACTGCTGGCCGCGCAGCAGGCTGCACGCCACAACGGCATTGGTGTATTATACAAAGTCACGCAACACATTGTAGCTTGAATAACATGCTTACGTGGCTGTGTTACGAGTGCACAGTCACACATGTTCCATCACAGCACGCTTTGCTCGCTCTTGCGTGTACATTTCCCTCCAGGAAGAAGAATCAGTAATGCATACTTTTTGTTGTTGTTGTTGTTGTTTTGCCAGTGTTCCTCCCATGAGGTCGCTGTAGCGTGTACATAGCTTGCATCTGTTGTAGATGATCAGCCGTATGACACACCTTCCTTATTCCTTCTTTAGGTTGCGCACAAAGTGACCATTAGATTCAGGAACGTTCAGTACGGAGCTGCACGTGTCGCTGCAAAGTGTAAGGCTGGCAGGCGGTGTGTGTCAGGCGTATCGTTATTGGCAACTGTCAGCTAAATTGATCCACTTCAGTTGTGGTTACCCCGGAAACTCATGAATTGTGACATGTAGCACGCCCCAGAGGACATACTTTGAAGTATTTCGCCGACATGAATAGTTTATCCTTACTCCCAGGCGTCTATATCCTAGGCATGTGTGCACATGTGAACGCGTGCATCCCAGATGGAGACTTCTTCATGTGCAATCTCCATTGCGCAACTGTGGCGCACACCTGCCAGATATAATCATTTTCCTTCTCGTGCAACTGTATTCTCAGCAGCCGCATCACAGATTTGTGTACTGGCACCATTGGTCACCAGTGTCGCTGTTTGTTAGATAGAACAATGGTGCATATGTGGGGCTACTTTTCAGGTGTCTGCCCTAACAAATTAATCGACACTGGTGATCACTGACTGGCACTGAGCTTGCCATCCACCTCACACCACCCACACCCCATGCACCCTAGGGTGACATGACTGGGACTGCCAATGAAAGTAAAATCCAACCTTCACTATAAACGTAGGCGCTGTACTACATCTGGCTATTTGCGTGCTTGACTGTGTGCTGCCCTGACGTTTTGAAAGTTGCACCTGCGTTGAGCTGGATGATCTCAATTATGTAATGGTGGCCACGTCTAAAGTTAGTGAGAAGTGATGTGGATACAGGGAGTTGAGGATTAAACGAAAGGAGGAGAGGCAGCGCCGAAAAGAAGAGCAGTTGGCCGCAAAGGCGGCTGAGGAAGCTCGTATCGCTGCTGAGCGTGCCGCAGAGGAAGAAAAGCAACGCCTCGCTGAGGAAGACAGGCTACGCGCAGAGGCGGAACACCGACGTCGCAATCGAGAGCGCGATGGCAGGGGGGGGCACTCCAGGCATCCGCATCGGGACTCTCGGGGGGGCCGTGATTCATACCATGATTCACACCGTGATTCGCATCGCGAGGCGCATCGCAGCAGACATAGTGAATATGATGACAGGGCGCGCGAACGTGGCTACAGGGGGCGCGAAGGGAGTGAGGATAGGTATGTGCAGGAGGTCGGTACGATGGCGCATCACTATGATGTGCATCGACACATAGAGCGCTCGCACGGTGGCTACAAGCGGCGCCGAGATGATGAACCCGACATGCATGAGGGGGATGCATATTGGGGGCGGGAGCATGAAGAGGAAAGGGACAGAAGTGCGCACAAGCGACAAGCACGGCGCGACGCCAGTGGCCACGAGGGCTATGAGCGAGAGCGAGAGGAGTCTCCCCACAACGGTGGGCATGAACGCACAGATCGCCGGGCCGACGAGAAGTATGATGATGTTGATCAGTACCGAAGAAGTGACCACAGGGGCCGTGGTAGCGGTCGTGTACGTAACCGTGAGCGTGAAGGCGAAGGTGAAGGCGAGGAAGTACCCCGAGGTGCTGGGCGTAGGGAGGTGAGCATAGATGAGCGAGAGACTGTGCGTAGGGAGGCGAGTAGAGATGAGCGCCATGCGAACCGAAGGCCCTATCCAGAGCATGGAAGAGATGATAGGAGTGATAGAGGTGACATGGGGCATGGAAGAGATGATCGGGCTGCCAGGGAGGGAGAGACGAACTTTCAACAGCACGATCGTCGCAGCGAGCGCGACCCTGATCGTGAGGGAGCTGGCGAGCGTGTGCGTCGGAAGGGGCCCCGTGACCGTGATGCGGACGTGCCGCGGCAAGACCCCAGTAGACACCGTCGCAGTGGCGACTTGGATGATCCGGCGCGAAGAGAGGTGCAGTCGCGAGCTGATGCGCACGATCGTGGTGAGTCTAGAGCGAAGGGCAGTGGAGCTGTATCAGACCGTAGGGAAGAGTATGATCGAGGGTATGAGCGGGCTCCAAAGCGGAAAGAGGGCCGCTCAATTGGAGACAAGAGAGAGGACCGGAGAACTTCCGAAAGGCCTGCAAGCGTGCCTCATGCGTCGCCGCCGCCGCGGCGTGGGGGAAGCCGCAGTGACAGGAGCTCCGATGAAGACGATGAGGCGCAAAGACGTAGCGTGTCTCCTGGGCGCGGCAGGTCGGCGTCACCTTCGAAGTCTGCTGATAGTTTGTCGTTTGGGACCTCTTCGTCTGCTGACTCGTAGGGCTGTTTAGGGTTTATGTAGTGAACCTGTGTCACTGCGTTGTGTTGGCATGGACTGTCCGAGAAATATGCTGCGGTGTATGCATGTAAGAAATGCATTGATGGCGGAAATCTTTGCTACACACTGACGGCTGGTGGTTCTGCAGCTTCCTTGCTGGAGATGCTTCTTGGCCTGTGCTATGCGCTTGTGTACGCTGCAATTGTCGATGTAACTTTCACAGTACTGGAAGACTGCCGTTGTAGGTGTCGGGGCATGTGTCAAAAACCTGTGAAATCAGCAATTCTGTTGTGTCGGATGCTTGCATAACTACCGAGGATGGCATTGTGGAAGTTTAACAAATTCTTTTCGACGCTGGTGTGGTCCGTGCTCCAGCCCTAGGGACCGCACTCCACAGTTGGATTGCTCGCAGGACGGGGAATGCGCAGATATCCTGAACCTTCAGAGCATGTGCCAGGGATCTGGCGATGCTCTGCCTCGATACACCTCAGGTACTCTCATCTCGCCCTTTACATGAGCACAGCAGAACAGCGCAGCACTGCTGGCATAAGTGCAACTGACAGCCACAAAGACCGCCATTCGTGAGCCGTGCCCCTGTCTATGATAAACACAGCCGAACATGCCGTGCTCAACTAAATAACGTAACGTCGAAGTTTACGTACTCAGCAATACATATGCACAGCAATACATATCCTTGGTAACCTGGGAACATGCAAAGAAGCCTCACACTCAGGGCAGCTGAGCATGCGGACGATTGTCGCCAAAACAAGTCATCCAACTACCTGGAGCTCATGAACAACAATCAGGACCTGTTTCATCTGCCACCTACCAAAAGGAAAGCACTCGCTGATAAGGATCATTTGCTCCTGATCCTTACATTCCCCCCCCTGCTGAGGGCCACTGCTGGCACTCCACAGCGGCCCTCAGCTCTTGTTGCCCCAACCAGCGAGACCGCGAGCAACTACTGGAAGCGCCCCCCTTCCCCCCCCCAGAACTATATATTTTACAAACCAGTGAATAGGCATGAAACCAAGTAGCCAAAAGCAACTAACACAAAATATCCACCACATCTAGTATTCCCCTGCTACAGAATAGTACCACCCACAACGACTCGAAGACCTACCCACAGCCTGCCTGACAGCACCAAATAGAAAGGACTACAATATCTAATCAAACACACCATCTCCTGGCGACACCGCACGCACACTCACATTCTACCTCACAAAACAAATGTCCAGCTACCAGAAGAGTGATGGAGCACACACATGTCAGGCGCAGACACCACGAACCAAGTGACCCACAAGAACAGCTTTTCTTTATTCCCAGGCCACACAAGCCTAATAATACCAGGTGCACACAATCTTAGGTTCTGTGACAGTACCAAAAGCACCCAGCCCATGGCCAGGAACGATGGTCGTATTCTACCGCTAGGAGCGATGACATGATGATGTACCTGATGTACAGACCAGTCCCGAGTCGGCCGGCCTATGTTAGCTCGATTCCAGTGCACGTAGGCTGTTCTTTCGTGCTGCAAATGATTCACCTACACTGTTTCCACACGACAACCTCCCCTCTCTTACTGAAGCACCTCTAGGCGCTTCAAGTGTGTAAAGTTACAGGCATAACTCCATAGAATGGCTCAAGTAGCAGCATATCATCGCATGAAAACTCTTCAGGCGCTTGAAGTGAACACATCACTGATGAAAGAGCTACTGTGAAGCACACAGGAACCTGTCCCCTATTGCATCTAGCATGCAAGCTTCCCTGTGTCACTGATGGTGCTTCTATCTGATAGATACTGTACAAAGCACAGGAAAGTATCCCCTCTATCATGGCAGCACGTCTAGGTGCTTCAAATGAACACATCACTGAACCCACTTCTACTACACCCCACACAGGACCCTGTTCCCTGTGCCTCTACCATACAATGAGTCACAACTCTGTTGCGTTGTGACGTGACACAACAGAGTTGTGACTCACTATACGAGCCTAATTGTTTCCTCAAGGCATGAACAACGGCCGAAGCTTCAACATCCAGTGATGAGAAACAACAGTGTTACTGAATGGCCTGGAAGTGCAGGCCGGCAGGGAGTGCCGCGGTGCTTTTCCCTTCAGACACGAAGATAGTCTCCAGATGCGGCATCTCTGTCAGATACAGCATGCATGCGGCGCCATCCAGCCCCACCACCACCTTCCACTCCGGCATGCGCAGCACTTTGAGGCCCTGCAGCTGCGAGATGCTCTGGAACAGCAGCACCTTCTCTGCCTGATTAGGCAGCCCAGACAGGCCTTGGAGAGTGAGCGTGGTGACGGAGGGGGGCAGGCTGGCGAGCAGCTGCCCGAGGTTGCGCACCACTGGCAGGGAGAGGGGGATGTTGTGCAGCCCCACATGCTGAAGCGCAGTCTGGTGTGTGAGGACACCACCCAGAGTGCACAGAGTGACCAGCAACTCACTTGTTTGGGGCACCGAGGGTGACAAGCTTGCAAGCGGTGGCGGGAAGCTTGTGACTGCGGCGGAAGCATCTGCGGGGGTTCCAGAAGGTGCAGCACCGTCAGCCGACTTGCCCACGGATGGTTTCCGCTTCGCTTGGAACTTTTGTGGAGACGAGCGAGAGGCTTGGAACTTTTGCGGAGACGAGGGTGAAAGAAAGTTGCGCCTGGAGGACCCAGAGAGACATGTAGGGTTCTGAGGGCATTGGTTGGTAACTGGGGCAGGCACAGGAGCACTCTGATGAGCTGGAATCCGAGTAGGGATGCAGGACGAAAGTCCAGAAGGGGGAAAAGGGACTCAACCCAGCACGCGAGAAGATCCTGTGGCAGCTGCACCTGCATGCGTTGTGCTGTTGCACCGGGTTTGCTCTCTGATGACAGCACTGATATGAGTTCCCGGTTGAGTTCCTTGGGGACGTTTGCGGTGACACACTTCAGCACCTGCATGCGTTGTTCATATCCAGGTTCGAACCTGTGATGTCTAGAGTATTCGTTAAAGGTGTTTCGGTCAGTGTTGACAGGGGTTTTAGGGGCTTATAATTCAGACAGGATATTCTTTTTATTATCAAACCTTGGATTGAGTAGTGGTGAACAATCCTCGTCACACCCTGAACGATACGTTCTGAAAGGGAACGGGCCCTTACACTTGAGTTTGTCAGCTGCGTGCGACACGTCTGGCTGCGAGCTGCGAACCCCTACTACGAAGTCTATGAACACGGCCGTAACTTGTAGTATGAACCCTGGTGAAGGAGAAGCAAGTTGTTGGTTAGAAAGACAAGGGACAGGGTTCCAAGGAGCAGTAAGAGTCATGTACTTAGCTCCACCGATAGTATGCTCTTGCAGATACTTCAGATGATTTAGGTGAGTGCAGAGGATGCATGGCACTTCGGCTCCACAACCGATGCCTGATCAGCACTGCATCCAAGAAAGGAACTACATGGAACAATGCATAGGCCTGTTATCATGGGCGGAATGGTGCATATTGTGGACTGCTGAATGTGGCTAGTGAACTGTAAAAGGCAGAAATCTGTCAATTGTACTAACCTCCTACTGTTTCTTTCAAACACGAAAAAAAGGTAGAAAATCCTATTCTGGAGTCACGCGGCTATACAAGGCCAGAGTAAACGGCTTCGATCGGCCTTCATCAAGCAAGTGTGCTGACACGCAAATGAACTGAGGTGTTGCAAACCTTCTGCCTGACTGACTCTCTGCTACTGTTTAGAACCAAGTTTCTAGTCACACGAAATCGAAATGGAAGGAAGATAGGGAAACAATACCTGCGTCAGATGCCAAAATCTCTGACAGGTGTGCTGCAATGTGCACACAGAAATGTTCAGAGAGCTGAATGCGTAGCAGTCCACCACCTCCTTCAGGACATCTTGCACCCACATCATCAACGTCTTTCTTACAGGTACGCAGTTCAAATAGCACGACACCTGCACACGCAAGATCTACATCTGTGTGTATGTACTATTGGACCGTGATGAAGCTTGGCATGTAGCAATTGCAAGTGCGTCCAAGGTTGCGCATCAACTGCAGTTGAGCTGCCAAGTCTGATGCTGCCCTGGTGCCACACGGTTCAGATGCAACAGTAACATGAACAGCATGATGTTATGTAACTAGTGCATTCGGTTTGAGGCTGTTCGGGATCCGGAGCACGTTCTGTCCATCTCGGTTGCGAAAGGAGACAATTTCGAATCGATCAATGCGGTGGTAACAACTGGCTACCTGCTTGAGCAATAAACGAAACAGATGAGAGGAGGACACCGCATGCAAGTACAAGAACCTTGAAACGTCGAACTGCAGCAGTGGCTCGGTGCGCACCTGGAGAGTTTGCGCAGGGAGGGTGGGGTCTCCGGAAGTGGTGTCGAACCATCGTGCGGGTGTGATATCACCTTCAAGGAGCAGCAGTAGGCTGACGAGGCCCCAAATTGAACATGGCATTGAAAGGTTGGTCGTCTGCCCTGCTTTGTGCTGCGCTGGAGCCTCCGAACCATCTTTCTCGTCATCGGCAGTGTGAAACGAAAGTTCACGTAGCAGCGGCAACTTTTTCATCAAACGCTCTTCAATTGAGAACTCTTCCATCGGACTTTTGCTGCTGCCTGATAATTTAAGATCGAAGTGGCGTGGAGGGTGTGCGAACAGGCGATGCAGGCACTTCGTAAGGGAGGCGTTGTACGCCTGTCTCTCTGCTGGCGCTGCACCGGCAGGCTGGGACGCGACCACAAGAGTTACGTCACGCTCAAACTTCACACGGAAATGAAACTGGCATTTGTCTGCACCGCTGAATGGTTGACAGCCATCAGCTTCGTGGCAATCGCGATCACCAGTGCGAAATTTGCACGCTTCTTCTCTGCGTAGAGCTTCTTCGAGGCTGACCATGACTCCTGAACTGATGACATGCGCAAACTACTGCAACATCACATATATCTGCATTGTGGAGTAAGTGAAGCAGTGTTTTAAGCCTGGGGAAGAAGAATTGTCACTTCTGCCACATCTCCGGATATCAATTGGGCAATGTTTTCGCCTGAATTCTCGAGATACTTACCCAAATCCAGACATCAGCGCTTGCAACTGCCCCACAAAAATCACCGCTCACTCCTGTACGCAAGTCACGTTAACAATAAGCTAGTGCAAGAACCGCTCTTGCTGTGCTTGCAGCGAGCCGGCAGGCCACTTACAATACTGCAGCTGGCCATGGGTGCTCAAGTGCTGCCAGTGCTTCAGCTGGAGGATTCATGCCACAGTACCTGCCTGACAATTCGGAAGCGATATTTCATGCGAATTGAACATAAATCTGGTCTCAGTTCCGGCGTACCGTAAGTACCCACAGCAGTGGAAAAGTAACGTAACGAAAAAAAACATTTCCACGAGTAACGCACCCCCGATAA
>JAUMHD010003889.1:2309-83705 GCA_032359135.1 Ulvella scutata
CTATGGACAGCACATGACCACGTCAACTTGACGCTTTGACTGATGCTTGCCCATTCTATGGACAGCACATGACCCACACCAACTTGGTGCTTGAATTGTTGCTCGCCCATTCTATGGACAGCACATGACCACGTCAACTTGACGCTTTGACTGATGCTTGCCCATTCTATGGACAGCACATGACCCACGCCAACTTGGCGCTTGAAGCAGTGTATTTTTATACCGCCCACAGTGGCGGTCACCGACTCAAAACTGCGCCAATGTACATGCACAGTCGTGTGAACATGACACACCAAGCGCGACATGCTTGCCTGTGCCTGAGCACGCCATGGCAGTTGTGCTGCGGAAAAGCACAGTTATCCAATCCGACTTCTATGGCCGCGTACAACTGTGCACTGAGGTACACAGCGGCCAATCGAATAGAACAAAGCATTGCGAAAGCATTTGAACCTGCAATCAACGGCGAGGAACGTGAAACACGGCCACGAGGTAGATCGGCAGTCGAGAACCCACGACCAATGGGCCGTGGGGGACACCCTCCACTGGAGAGCAATCATTGAACAGCGTGTGTACCACAGCTTTTATCCCCGCAGCAAAACCTCTGAACAGCATTGGATTTTGGATTTCAGCCGCCGATCGCAATCGAACGCGCTCTAACGCGTTCAAGATTGTGTAATGAAAAGGAGAATTTTCGGCCTATGAATGCATGATTGGGCTGCATTGTTGATATCATGATATATCAATTGATCATCCATGAGCCCCATACCTCGACACTATTGCAATGCAAGCAGCACAGCATGGCAGTTATGAGACCACAACACATGTTGTATCCTGGCAGGTTCAGCCTCTCTCTACGCTGCTGTGCACGAATTCCGTTCTGTCATGACAGTTGGATCCGCTCTTCATTGTAGAGGATTTGACTCTGTGAGAGGAACCCCAACCCTCCACCACTTGTTGATATTGGCTTTGCAAGTGCCAGGTCCTCCTCTGACTTGGAACAGCTTTCCTGCAGTTCTTCATGACGCTCCAACATGATCTACAGCACGCAGGAGCCTCATTCAGCGTTCAATGAGCACTGCAGTTGCAATCAGCAACGACATATCATGCGTTCCTATTCACTAACACTCTGATGAACACGAATGCATCAGGAATCCACCGCTGGCGGAGATTACTGGTCACTGGACCTCAGCGCTCTGCCCTGTTACTTGGTGGGGCTCTTCCCTGTCGCTGGTGCAGCTGGGACAGAAAATTTATGTGATGATCGCCTGAATATTGTCTCTTCTTCTGTCCTCTGGCGAGCCCCAAGAAGAGTTCACGAGCCTCTCACAGTGTTTGCCGGGAACCCCTCGACATGACTTACAGCCGATCATCCGAGCTCGAGACATGTTTGATGCATGCAACAGCCTCGGTCAAGTGGAGCTGTGCAATAAGCTTTGAGGTGGGGAAAGACTTGGTGCTCAGCATGGAATATATGTGAGACATCAGGAACAGGCTGTCGCTTGGTGGCATGGTCTCCCTAAGCATGTTCCTTACAATGATCAGATGCATGATAAAGCAGGCAACTAGCTGCACAATCTTCGAGACACATCAGCAGTTCTGCTGTAGTTCTATATTCAGAGCTTGCAGGCCCAACTGCCCTGCCTGGAAGCTTTACCCGCAGAACGTGCTTCAGGATGCAACTGAAATGGAGTTTTGTGTCAGAACATGCATCATGGTGTGGCACAGGTTCTGGTGAGATGGGAAATGCAGGACAGAACATCATGCGATGTGCGAAACGGTGTGTATTTCTACCCCGCCCACAGTGGCGGCCAGCAGTAGCTGGACAATACTCACATGTCTACAGCACTCTATGTAGTGCGTCAGCTCATGAAAATGCCTGTTCGAGCTGAAGCAGGACTGACAGGCTGGCAAGACAACAGTGCATGGACGATCCATATCACTCCATATAGTGCTTAAGCACATCAAAACGCCTGTTCGAGGTGAATCAGAACCGATAGGCTGCCAAGAGGCGCCACAGATCTAGAGACAGCGCTTGCAGCAGTGTATTTTTGTACCACCCACAGTGGCGGTCACCGACTCGAAACTGCACCACTGCAACACAGATATATACAAACACAAAAATGTGTACTACAAATATGCGAATGTCACACCAGCGCGACAGTTGTCGGACTGATGTTGTGTCTGCGGACAGGTTCGAATGTCAAACCCCATTCTCCACCGACTTACATCGCCGTGCGTGACTGTGCACTAATATACACAGACGCTGCACCAGTAAAATAGTGCATTGCAGCGAAAGCGCTTGCAGCTGCAGTCAGGATGCACGCCCCTGATCTGCATGGGCAGTCGATGTGGTAGTTCGTGACCCGCCACCAAGAACGGGGGACATTACCCGTTGGAGAAAATGACGTCGATCATAGAATGCACTGCAGCTTTAAGCACCATTCAGGTGTTGCCGACTCGTCTGAATCATGCTGCAACGAATTTCCACCAGTTTCGGCTTTCAAGGTAGAAATAGAGGCTATTGTGAAATAGAGGCTAATCAGAACCCATGCCATGCGCAGGATGGGCATCAGCCTGAGCCAAAATTTGTGCGTATCAGTGGCCAATACCAGGAGCAGACCGTGCTAAAGGCTGTTGCAGTCAGGGCAGCACAACGGGGCTTCATAACTGAACACAAGTGCTTTACAACCCGGAAAAAAATCTTATCGCGAACGATGCCATGCCCAACAAGGACTTCAGCCTCAGCACCCCCAAAGAAGTGGGACAAGGACAGACAGGCGCAAGCCACATGTCACCATGGAGACAAACAGACATGGGTGCAGAGAAAACTCTACAGAGGCACAAAATCGCTCACGCACAGGCCTATTCTGATCACTCGTGGCAGAGCCGGGATGGATGCTGTACTGACAGAGGAAGCTGCACAGGATCAGATCACCTCTGGAAGAGTACACTGAGGACACCAGGTGCGTCGCGCCATGTACCGCTGGATTTCTCGTTGTCGGGAAGTGCACAGAGACTCGTTGGCAGCTTACCTACAGTACTCGCTACCGGCTGCAGCTCTTTTACATGGCTGCAGGCGCTGCATGTCCACAGTTTTGATGCATGATCAGTGGAGCAGAGAGAGAGACAATTGGACATTTAGTAGTCTGCCCACAGGCGCACTCACTGCAAGAGGCAACCCATCAACACATGCTGTACGAGTCTCCCTGGGAACAAATGCCCTGACGGTGATGACCTCCCACGTGATGCTAAATTTGCTGAATGTCATCCACGCCCGCCACCGCCCACCACCCTCTTGCCCCGTCTCTCATGTCCCCTCTGTGTTGTGTCCACAGCGAAAGCCTCTGCTGCTATTGCTAGTCGGCCAGGAGGCGCCACGGTCAGCTCTTGCGCTGTCATAGCTCAGCAAATCGTTCTGCGTGTATACAACGTGTATACAACATATGCCCTCTATCCCAAGGGAACCGTGCAATGCTTTCAGATCCATACGAGACCAGGGCCCCTCTACTGAGCCAGTATCAAGCACATGCACTGACAACAGCAACCTGATACGAATAATGTTCATTACTTTTCAAGTCAGAATTACAACTGAAGCTAGAGTCCTTCAGCACTCACCACACAAGAGCATGGGGAAATACGTCATGCATCTGCCTTCTCCCCAAGGCCCCGCTCCTCTCACCCTCTGTCCCGCCTCCCAACTCACTCCAGCATTCCCAACCTTATAACTCTGTGTCTGCGCCCCGCTGTCTTACGACTCATGCACCTCAGAAGCGCTGAGATAAACGAGCAGGCATCCTCAAACACCTTGCAGCAGACCATGCAGAGCACAGGAGCTGCCACCACTGCGGCGTGCATAGCACATTAACCTGCAGAAGATGCGCCAGGAAATGCAAGGGAAATGGAGTGTATGTGTAAGTCGTGGCATGCATCCTGGTGTGGCAGAGCTGCTCTGATGAGATGGGCAATGCAGGACAGGAGAATTCTGTGACGTGCGAAACGGAGTGTATTTATATCCCGCCCACAGTGGCGGTGAAGGAGAGCACTGTCTAGAGCCGACATCCTGCGACGGACCAGCAAGCTTCGGTGTCGAGCTGGTCCGTCGCAAGCGTGAGTTGACTCAGTGCGTCAGATTTTTATAAGAACCAGAATTGAAGTCGATGTATCGGAGCGAAGCCCCCGAATGCGAACGCCATGTTCCCGAATCGTGAACATGTCGCTCGCATCAGGGGACTGTATATCTCGACCTGAACATTTAACCCGCGCGCAGGCCTGGCGGGGGACACATCCCGATCCATCGATCGGGAAATGACATCGACTGGAGTTGACACTACAGCTTTGATCACGGGACAAACTGCACGCACATGCGAGATTGATGAACGAATTTGTTCAATTTCATGACTCAGCAGGATAGGGCAAGATTTCAGGAAAATTAATTTTGATTCTTGCCCAGAAACGTTATGAGACTAGCCTACGATATTTGAAGGCATTACAGGATAAGGTCCTAACCGGGGGATACCCCTGGGGATCAATTCGCAGAGTATGGATTCCAACACTACTGAGCAACAGTAGATTCGAACTACTGACCAGGGTTTTTCCTTTACGGCTTTTGACCTGCTGCCCTTCGTGGTTTTTACTCACTACTACGGCAGCTCGCTTCCCATAGGGCTTTCGCCCCGCAATCACAGTACTCTTTCACCTCCACTGCGACTTCCCATACTGCGGGCTCCCAGGCCGCACCCTCCTGGCCAACCACGCCGCCAGTGCCACAGATCAGCGCCCCCCGCCGCCACATCCAGCCCCATATTCAGCCCTCCCATCGCACTCCACACCACCCTCCCAGCCCCCGCAGTCGGGTCCCACGCCGCAACTGCCCCAGCCGGGGACCCCAGACCCACAACATCCTGCCTCCCACTACCCCAGTAACCCTGCATGCATCCCACCACCCCTACCACCTGGGGATCGGCGGCCGGGTGCCCGCCACCTCCCCAGTAAACACCCCGCACCACACCTGTGCCGCCCTTCTCTGCATCAAAACTCCTTCCTCCGACGCAGCCCCTCCCCCCAAGCCCCCTCACGAGCAATAGGGATGAGAAGAGTGGCATCGTTTGGGCCAGACCTGCAAGATTTTTTTTGTGTTTCAGAAGGAGCGCGAAAAGACTTCGCACCAACCACCGCTGGGGCCACGCCGAACACGCTTTCTAGAGCGCTGGGACATCATGGGACCCTTGTCCCACGCTCCTTCCCGCATGCCCGCCCCCTTACCCCCCACCCATCTCCCATCCCGCTCCGGCGCCCCGTAACCCCAAGTTGGAGGCTCCATCACCACCCTCCTGGGTCCATGTTGCTGGAACCTTCCCCCTCCTGCTGCCACTAGGGTTTCCTCCTGCCGAAGTTCTCCAGCGCAGTCTCTCCCAGAGGTCTCATGGCGGTGGGCTGTACGCTCTATGTTGTCGAGTTTCATTGATCGTTGTGGTACTGACGTATGCTGCTTGCCTGCAGGTGCCTGGCGCTGTGTCTGTGTGTGGCCCTGGACTCTTCAGTGTTCTGGTTGCTGTGGATAGGCCTGTCTTGTGTCGTGGTGCGGGCTGTTGATTTTTTTTATGTGGGCTGGGTTCTGTGCCCTCCGCTTGTCCCAGATGCTCCTGGGCCCATGCTGAACAACTGTCGATATAACAGCAGAAACACAGAGTTACGAATCGCCCGCCCCCTCCCCCCTTCCGCGCTCAGCTCCCACTCCTTCCATCCGCCCCCCTCCTCGCCCTGTGGGGCCCTCTCCCCCCCCCTGTTCAGAAAAGTGCCCAACTGGAAGGTGTGTAGTTTGATTTCCATGGCAACGCAGCAGAGTCGAGTTCAGAGGCAGCGTGGGGGGTAGTGCACACTAGCCTTCCATGCACTGGTGTTTCCACCCCAGTAGCATTCTTAAATTACAGTTCCCCGGGCACCCACTACACTCGCAAGGCGCCCCACTCCAAACCGCTGATTCGTGGCAAGAACGGGGTGTGCATCCACGGCTTGTGTCGCGGCATGGGACATCAGGCCCCGTTACTTCAAGGCGCCAATGCACTATGTTGACCATCCCTGTGTTGCACTTTCAGCTGAGTATGATGCACTCAACTGTGATTACAAGCTGTGATTACAAGCTGGACTGAACTGTGATTAGCTCCTCAGACACCAGGGCCCTCTGGACCACAACCACCATGATGTGGGCCTCGCATCACGTATCATGATTGAAGTTCACGACAGTTGCAAAGAATAACATTGACCAGCACAGCATTGATGTCGATGTCAACACACATTGGCCAGCACAGCATCTGCCAACTGAGGCTGCAGGCACACCAGGCAGCAGTGGATCCATCGTACGAGCAACTCACGATCCTGGAAACAGACAAGACAGGCAGGCATCTAGCTGAATGCTGTTCCAAGACACAGCAGCAGAATTGCAGCAGCTGCTGGTGTTGTTCTCCGCCCAGAGCATGCAGTCACCACCACTGATCACCAGTGTCGCTCAGGTAGAACAATCCTGATTATTTGGAATTATTTTTTTGAGGTCTGTGCACTGAAAAATGAAGCAACACTGGTGATCACTGGTCACCACCATCACCCCATGAGGGCAGGCTGAGCTTCACGTGCAGAAGATGTGTCAGGATGCAGCAAGCGAAACGCAGTGTGTAGCACGACATACATCATGGTTTGGCAGAGATGCTCATGTGACGGGCAGCACAGGACAGAACATGATGTGTGAGATGGAGTGCATTTATGTACCGCCCACAGTGGCGGTCAGTGCTATGCACTTGGCCAACTGAAGCACCATAGGAGCTTGCACCATCGGTGCTTGCACCATAGGAGCTTGCAGCAGGTCTCGCATGCTGAGGAAGCAACTGAAGCACCATAGGAGCTTGCAGCAGGGCTTGCCTCCTGAAAGGAAGCAACTGAAGCACCATCACGTGCAGCTGTGTACTTCTATACCGCCCACAGTGGCGGTCTCCGACTCGGAACTATAACACTGAAGATGCACAGTCGTGTGACTACAGCATGTTCACCTGACTGTACCAGTGCCCTCGCGTGTCTTGTATGAGGGCAGAAGATGTGCTGCGAAAACTTCTACATACATGTGTCATATCCGACTTGCATGGCGGCGCTTCACTGTGACATGCACAGAGGCCACTGAAATACAACAAGTAATTGCAGCTCAAGTGTTTGAGGCCGCAGTCAAGGCGTTCTTACAGATAGGAACATGAAACACGGCCCGGGCAGTCGATGCGGCACAAGGTGATCCACGACCAAGGGGCCGCAGGGGACACCCCCCATTGGAATGAAGACGATGTCGCTTGGAGTTTGTACTACAGCTTTTACCACCAGACGTCGTTATTTAAAAGTGCTTTTACCACGAGGTCCCGAGTTCGAACCCCAGTCCGGTCCGAGCCACCTCTCGTCTTTTTGTTCGAGCTTCTGCGCTGGCTGCGTAAACGGTCTCTGGTGGTTTCCCCTTAAACGAATTGCATGAAATTCCGCCACTGTGGCGCTGAGGCCGAAGCTCAAAATGAGTATGGCGTAGTCCCCGAATATAAAATTTTCTGTTTTGAGCAGCCCCAGCCGAAACAGAAGTCTCAATTCAAGAACAAGCGGCGGCCGGGAGGGGCATAAGAACATAACTACGCGGGCGTTTGCGAGTGGCCACCAGAGGCGTGGTGGAGTGCAGGGCATGCAAGGAAGGGCGTGGCATGGAGGCGGTGGAAATACATGCACCAATACGTACAGAAGCATCACCAGCAAGGCCAGAAGCAAGGTGCAACAGAGGGTCACGTAGGCAGGCACGAGGCGAGTGGAATTCAGTGGGGGTAATCAAGAAGTGCAGCAACAACCGCAACGCAGCTAAGGTCGTACTGTCAGTGCCGAGGTGGGAAAGGAGAGAGAGCTGGGCAATGATAGAAACCGAACCCGGGAGCAGATGGAACAGGTGGCAGTACGTAAGAAAATATGCAGGTCGAAGAGTTCAAGAATGGATGCTTAGTACCAATCCTTCCTGGGCTCGGAGTGAATAGGATCGGTTTATTGTTTGTTTCTGCTATTTTTTGGCTGTGCCCCCTTGGGAGAAGGGAAGTTCCTGTTCTATGTTAACGATGAGCTGAGTGGAAGAAAATGCTGTAGCGTTACACGCCAGTGGCATGATTGAACCTTAACCTTTTTACAAACCGGAAAGGTAGTGAATAGGCATGATTGAACCAGTAAAAAAAGAGGCAAAGTAAGTTGTGTACAGCTCACTTCACAGTGAGAGATCGACAGGACTGCCCAGCACTTCACATTCCCTAAAAGGTAGTGAATAGGCATGAACCCAAACAGCTAAAAGCAACTAACATAGAGCGCCCTTGTCGATGTAATCACTATTGGACACACAATTGTGCACAATCATTATCCATGTTTCCAAAACGACGATAAAACCCTGTATCAATACGCGGTACCCAAAAATATCTTGCCCTTCTGCATTCTGAGAAAGCGAGCTTCCTGTCAGCAGGTACCTGTCACTTGGAGCATCATGTCCTTCAATATCAGCTGTCCTCAGTGGAGCTTTTCCCAAAGACGTGCCTGAGCCACTGCTGCATGTTCAGTGTGTGTTATGTTATCAGTGTGTATAACGAAACAGAATCAAAAGGATAGTGCGACACTTGCGTGACATTATAGTTGGCCCACTGGAGAGCAGGAGCTGTGCAGGACGGCCACGGCTTGACAGCACCGCACACAATTCGCTATTTTCCAGGGAATGCCAATGCCAGCCAAGCATGTCATCATCCAGGCTAACGGCCTATTTGGAAACGTATCGAACTGGAAGGTGTGCGCTGCTTTCCATATGTCGATGAAGCAGAGTCAAGGAGAACGGCATGACGACCACCAGCATACGTGACTGCGCCCTTTGGATCCACAGGTCATCAACCAGCACTTCCAGGACGTTATAGATCGAGAACATTATCTCATACACTCTTCTGCGGTTAATGAATATAGGAAGGTACGTCACCCTGCTGTGCTAGCAGCTGTGGTCTCCGTATGCTGTGCATGGAGCAACGGGCTCGTTGTATGCGCAACAGAGTTGACAAGGACACCCATTCCCAGCTTTCAAGTCACTTGTTTGCAGACGTTTGAAGGGATTGATGTTTGTGGCGAACGATTGTCCAATGAAATCAAGGAGGTGGTACAAGCCAACCCAACCGTGAAGTACATCTCCTTACTTGGCCATTCAATGGGAGGACTTCTGATAAGGTCCGCTCTGGCAGATTAACCACGGCCTGCCTGTAAGGGTGACTGCAGAGCACTTTTGCAGTTGAGGCCTCGGCGGGCCAGTTGACGCACATGAAGTCCTCGCCAGTGGCACTGGTCTATCGGTGAAGCGTGCTCATGACGGCCTGACCATAGATTAGCTGATTGCACGAAATCATTACATGATGTTTGGGGGATGTTGAACTTACCAGGAACCTTGTCAACATTGCATGTTCCCAAGCACGTACAGGCGGTAAATGGGCAAGAACCCAAAAAGCCAGAAGCAACAAACACAAACAGCCACCACTTCACTCGAATGCCACAACAGCACCGTCACGTACTACCCAAGAGTAGCCAATCTTGCATCAGACGTTGCTGTGCTCTCCGCAGGTACGCAGCAGGCAAGCTGTTCGATGCAGACACCAACACTGTGGCAGGCTTGCAGCCCATCCACTTCATATGCATGGCCACTCCACACCTAGGATGTGATTCAAGTGGAGAGGGACAGGTACGGTTGCAGCACCTGTCCGTTGCGAGCCTTTCGCACTGCTGCTGAGAGCAGAGGCAACGTAAATTCTCCCTGTTGCTGTTTTGTTCACGTACCGCTGTATTCAGTAAAATGTGCAGCAATGGAAAAATTTTCAGCAAGAGCGCCAAGACATGTTTGCTACTCACAACTGCTGTAGCTGTTTCCAATACACTGCCTCTTCTACTGTCCCATCGATGTGTTCCTCTACGCACTCATCTGCAGTTATTGCTGCCTCATCGATCTCATTGCTACTTGTCATGACTCATCTGCTGCTACGGCTGCTGTTCTGCTGACTCCTACGTGTCATTGCTACTTATCGCTGACTCTACCGCTGCTGTTATGCTGCTGGTGATGCCTGTTCATCAAGATACAGGTTCATGCAACTGCTCAGGTTCATGCAAGCATTGTATTTCATGCAAGCAGATACAGCTTCATGCAAGCATTGTATTTCATGCCAGCAGATACAGCTTCATGCACGCATTGTATTTCACTTGGGCTTCTGGACAAGGTCCTCACAGAGTCCAATTGGTGATGTGCAATACTCAGACAACCGTGCTTGATTCAGGTGCCCTTTGTAGGCTGGATGTTCAAAAAAGAGGTGCTTGAGGGGGGCAAGCTGGACAGATTCGTGTCCCGTGTAACCAGAGGCATGTTCAAGGATGCAGGCAAGCAACTGTTCCTTGAAGATCGTACACCAACAGACAAGCTCAAGCCATCACAAGAAGCCCTGCAGGCTCCTCCACAAGAATCTCCCTCAGCTGACAACAAGTTGCCAGATCAGGGGGACAGAGAACCAGTGGACGCTGCCAGCACAGCCGTAGACGGTACCCCACCACTGATCGCAAAACTCGTATTTGACGTGCCAGGTGAAGGGCTCTTCTACAGCTCTCTGAAGGTGCAGAGCTCCGAATATTTTAGCCTTCTGCCTCCTGTTTCTGCCAGCTGCTGTACACAGGGTCTCTCTAGTGTGTGCTGTTGAATTTCACCGCGTGCGGCCTCCATCCACAGCCACCATGTGCAGCTTGGTACAAGCCTAACAGGCATAAATTAGGCAAGCGACCACAAAACCAGAATCAGCCTCCAACCACATCCACCATAGCTACACTCAGGTTGCTTGGGAATGCTCTTCACGGTCCCGAGGTTGGCACAGTACAAGCGCTCAACCCGCCCCACCATCTGCAGCTACCGTGCTGCCAGAGGTTCCATAGTCACTGTGGAAGCTGCTTGTGGCTGATGGCAATGCATAGTAGTAGCTGCTATAGCGACGTCGCGGTTGTACTGCGAACCACTGTACCGTCAATTCAACTTTTGCTCCAGGATGACCACCAGCGTAGCTGGTGTGTGAGTGTTCTGTGCAGGCAGCTCTGCAGCCTCCCAAGTGTGGCACGCCGCTGACATGACGGCGTTCTGCGGTGTGCAGGCATTTCAAACGAGAACTTGCTATGGGAACGCGGACAATGATCATGTTGTCGGCTGGGCCAACTCTACGCTGAGATATGAGGATGAGCTGCCTGACTTGAAGCAAAAGCTGAAAGAGCGGGGTGCAAAAGCCAAGGGGGTGGTGTACGAGGATCCCGTGGAGTGTTCCTGGCTGCTACCAGTGGATGATCCACCTGCAACAATCGCACACAGCAGCTCAGATGTATTACCTGTATTCAGCAGCTCAAACGCGGCAGCATCCACCACCAAGGAGGCTACATCTGCAGCTTCTGCAAGTGACAGAGTGCTGAAGAGGTCAGAAAGCAAGCTGCGTACTGCACTGATGGACGCTGCTGGCGCACTGAATAGGGCATCTGATCATGCAGCACAGTCTGCAGGCAGATCGACGATGAGTGGGGGGTCTGATGCACCGATACCGGACGCGCAGAACAGCGACATTGATGGGGCAGAGGGGGTTGCTGGCTCAGGGAGTGTGGTGCGGTCACTGAGCTTCGATATCTGCACCCCATCTTGTTGACGATGCTTCACAGTGCAATTCGCACTGTGAAGTAACAACGGGCAAGTTAGAGTGTTCCTGCAGCAGCTGCTGGCTCTTTTGTCTTCTTTGTTGCGTCCAAAATATGGCAAAAGTGTCAGTCTCAGAGATCCACCAATGCAAGCCACTTGCCGTTTGATGATTGAAGGAGTGTGCATGCATGCAGGATTGGGACGCCATTACAGCTTCACATTATGAGTCAGTAGCATTGAAAGTGACGCTTAAAGAGACTGTGGAGCTACCGAGGGCTGCAGTTGCAGCAGTGGTTCTGGCAAGGATGAGGAACAACATTCCGTGGGCCCGCGTCGACTGCGCATGGCAGGATTCTCTCTTTTCCATGTTTGCCCATAATAACATCCAGGTAACTCGAGGATGGCTGAACTGGGATGTGAGGTTCCCAGTCGTATTCTTTGTTCGTGTACCTGGATGCCATGTATCATTGACAGCCCTGGAGACACGTCATCCTGCAGGCGTACCCGATATGCTGCTTGTTTTGCAGAGCCTGTCACCTTCCACGTATCTGGAAGCTGCATGTTGTATGTTTTGGTATGCCTTGCTTGTTGTTGTATTTGCTTTGCAACTGCGATCCAGAAGCACTGGTGTGATTGTGTCTGAATGAGATGCTTCAGTCATGAGTAGCTCGCAGATCAATCATAAGCCATCTATTAACTGGTGCTGCTGGAATGCATTTTGTGCAATTCTGTATGTCTGAGGGCCATCAGTGGCTGATGCAGGGCAAGTCAGTCTGTGCTCATCTGGCAAAGCGCTTCTCAGTGCTAGAGGATCAAGTGTGCAGCCGCATGGAAGGCTACTGTACACCTTCTTTACAACCTGAAGGGAGCCCTATGGCATCTGATGCTACCAAAGCCCCTGATGTCACAGGAGCTCCTGTCCTTGACCAAAGTCCTCCTCATCCTGCAGTGCACGCAGGACTCGCAGCACCCAGCCAGTGACAAATCCAGAAGCTGTAAAGATCTCTGGGGATGCGATTCACTAGTGTAGATCGTACTGAAAGGTCGGATGGCAGATTTTATTCACAGTACTGTGCAGCAGCTCACAGCCTGACTGTGTGCTCACTGTCGCACAGAGCACTTTTCACGGCGATTCGATTATTTCGTTAGTGCTCTGTCAGCATGCGGATAATACCTTGTAAAGTGTATGGCCTTGTGCAGTGTACGACCAGCCAAAGCATTCCAGGACACCTCATGGGATGCTTTGGGTGCAGTACCTGCTACCACCCCATTCAAGGAGCATGAGTATGAATGAGAAATCGTTCCAGATTTAGGCTGCTGGCATGTGGAACACTGGCAAGGAATGTGACTCCCGTAATAAGTAAGGTCGGCGTTGTGGACGTATATATCTTGCACCGAGATACTTACACCGATAGCCTGTTGTCACTCCACGTGTCAGCCGTCTGCAACGAAGGCTTGCTCAATGTAAGGTCATCACACCGTTCCTGCGCGCCACAGGATGGAGTCATGTACCACGTGCTAGCTTGTGTTGCAATTGATGACCACTGAAGTAACCGAATTCGAATCTGTGTTTCAAGCCGCCCACTAGCAGAACATATCCAGCCACAATACACTATTTGAAGCTGCGCCATCAACTTGAATTAACAAACATCTCTGAAGAGTGGAGCTTTCAGAGCGTGTCTGTAAATCGCAGCTGCAGCACTGTCAAGCGAACACTTGTCTGATTGACCAAAGGTCTGGTCATGATACCAAGCACCATCAGTTAAGTCTTGATTCTCATGCAGATGCATGAAGGAATGAGTGGATTGTTGCGGTGTGTGGTGGTCACATTTGGACCGACTCAGTCGGTCACGCCACCATGTGTGTGGCCAAGCGCCTTCAATTATTAATTTATTTGCCAGCACCATTGCGCAAATTTGCAGCAGCCGCGCAGCATAGTAGAACGCTAAAGCTAGTGTTAGCATCAGCGTATTGTCATAGTGCAGTACTTTCCCATCTGACCTTGTGCCGTAACGTGCGTCTGCCAAGCCCACTGCTCCGGGTCACCTTGTCACAGGCCGGGACCTACACACCCCTCCGTTTAGATTTCGTTCAGTAAGGTAGTCAGTCAGTCCGTGTTTGCAGCTTTTCTGTACCTGGAGCTGCAGCGTGGAGGTGTGCATAGCGTATCCCAAAGGCCAGCGGCGTGCTGGAGGTGTGGTGTGCTCCTCGCATAACAGGTGTATGCCACATACATGGCAATGGCGATCAGCCCCGAACTTCGTTACCATACATCGTTGTAACAGTGCTGCCAAAAGGCCACCGTACCAACGCCCCAATCCCAGATCACGCCGCAAGCAGTCGCCTGCAGCACGAACAGCAGATAAATAGCCGCAGCGCGTAAATTCGGGTGACATACGAGATATGGGGGCCAAAAAACATGAGCAGATTTGCGAGTTCGTCGGAAACACGTCACGAGTTGCACGTTACACCAACTGTTTTTGCACCCGTGACTGCTTCGACACATGGGTAGCTAAAAATATGTCACTAGTACATGCACAGATGGACAGTTTTGAATGATCCGTGTTCCTTGCAGATGGTGCTCTTGAGTTTTGACCTGCTCGCTCACTGGTCTGACCGCGACACCACCAGATTCTGATTGCCGCGTCTACGTGCGCCTTGCTGGGCAGCGGGGGCGAATAGCGCAACCACACTCGTGACGGTGATAACAGCTTGTACGAAGAACTCTCGCAATATGCTCGCTGTCAGCATGCGCAGCAAGCTTGTGGTAGCAACCAGGGAAGTGAAGTGCTTCTCGCAGCTGAACAACAGAGAACCAATAGAGTTCAGGCCAGCCAGCCAGACTTGTCCTCCGGAGCGATTTATTCGAGTTGACAAGTACGAGAATCCTTACAAGAAGCAGCTACCTGTTGGCCACTGGAACTCCCAGTATTTGGACGATCCAGAGGCATGGTGGGGTGATGCTATGGAGGATGGTACCGATGCTGATGTTGGAGACAGTTCAGGAGGCTCGGGAGGCTCAGGCAGTGGAGGCGGAGATGAAGGATTCGAGGATGACGATGAGTATGAATTTTCAGCGTTCCCACTAGGGCTGCTGGTGCTGGGACTGGGAGCTGTCAGTTCTGGTCTAGCATCAGGTTGCATAGTATATGAATCCACGTTTCTAGCCGCGGAGTCATTGGCAGGGACGGGAGGCGTCCCTAGCTCACTCACACTGCCTGTCGGCAAGCGCATGCTGTGGTACAGAAAGCATGGCAATGCCCGACTAGTCCTTGGATTCCCAATCAGTGCCTGGGTATGATTCAACTCTTCTGTCACCCTTGCAGCATACGTTGACCATCTGAAAACCACACACACCCACACATGCCGTGCCGAGACACCACTGTTGTTGCCCTCAACTCACACCACAGACCAGGTGCCGCCTGCTCTGTTGTGACGGCACACCTCGCAAGCAAACTGTGAGTTCTGTTTCAGTGCACATGGTCTCTTAAAGAAGGAGTGCGCACATGACATGGCGACAGGCGGGGTCACGTACCTCTTGAACTGTGTTGCTCTATTTCGTTCACGACACTTACTCTTTGGGGTTGCTGCTGCAGCACCCCCGCTGCATAATCCGCTACGCAACACAGCAAGCTGCTGCAGCAGTGAATTAAAGCAGGAATCGAATGCCTTGCAGGTGTTGCTGGTTCTAGGCCTAGCGTCTGCTGCTGCAGCCTTCCTGTCCCGGAGAGCACGACAGCCCGACCTATGCCCCCAGACAGAGCCGCTTGATCAGTCTGAGCACGAAAAGATCTGCGAGGGCTGCACTGAGGAAGATGCCATGCAGCCAGAGAACTCAGGCAGTGAGATTCTGGTTCCTGAGTCGATCCTCGCGTCCCAGGGGGGCACCCTCTGCCAGCCCCCTGCTGCTTGCGAGGTAGATAAACCAGATAAAGCGCAAACAGCATCAGAGCTAGAAAGTGCGAATCTGGAGTGCGGCGACCAGAGAGGCGCCGAGGGCGACGCACCTGTGGACACTGAGCCCGCCTCGCGGACGTCGTCAGAGTTCACACCGCGGGAGAGTGTAGCGTCCTCGGGCGGCCACCCGCGGCCGCGGTTCTGGAAGCACAAGAGCTTGGATCCGGCTCTCAGTAGAGCCATGCATGCGCTGGATGTGGACAGCTATGCTGCTGGTGCCAAAACGTGCGCTGCTGCTTCCTCAAGGGGACTCCTCGCCCTTGCGTGCATAGCCTCTGGCCCTCGCCCGCCCTTGCGTGCATACATTTTCGACTTCTTCAAAGACGCATTCTTTCTCGTTCGTAAAGAAGCTTTTACGAGCCAGTTGCAGGCTAGCAGTTCATCTGTTGCAAGATGCACATTGGATTATGCTCTGCACAGTTGCCAGGTAATTGTTACGAACCGGAAGCTAGTGAATAGGCATGAAACCAGGTAGCCAAAAGCAACTAACATAAATTATCCACCTCTTCACTCTGCGCATAATCATGCGATAGTAGTGTTTGCACAGTTGGTGGTGACAGGTAGCTTAGCTGTGCAACTCAATCCCAATAAGGCGGGAAAACTTGTATTTAAAATGTTGCTGGATCTTGGCACTTTTGTTGATCTTTCGACTTGACGAAGTCGAAGATGTCACCACTGTTCCTCCTCTCTTGCATGATCTGGCCAGCGGTGGCTTGCAGTGCGATCGGGGCAACAGAAATCACTATGCTCCATGCGTGAACGGGCGAGGCATTGAAGAGCCGTGCATGCATGCAGGTACGGCGAAACGCAGAGCTTCTGGAAGCAGCAGGCGCAGGCTATTGATGCATGCAGTGTTCCGGCCAGCTCCCGCGAAAAAACAGCTGTCCCACTGCCGCTGGACATGTCCACCGAGGCAGTACTCGCGCGCGCACGCGCGACTCGGTCGTGCTGCTTTGCAACAAACCAACGTCCGCAGGTCCCCCGCCTGCGACCTCTCCCTACAGACACCCTAGGCCCCAACACCCCCAACACCACCACCTCCTCCGACAGCCAGCGCGCCGGCGCACCTACTCAGTTGCCGCAGGCGCCCGGCGAGGAATCTAACGGGCCTTTACAGCCGGCGGGCTACACCAGAGACTTCAACCAACGGCAACAGCAGCTCTCTGACTCGTCTACTGCAAGCGTGAGAAGCCTCCGAGAGACTTGGGCGCTGAAGCCTTCCAACGGCAACAGTAGCAGCACGCTGCCGTCCCCAGGTACCCCTGAGCATGGCTCCCATGCGGTTCAGAGACTCTGGGATGCGCGCCAGCGCCCATCGCTGGCCACCATCACCAGTTCCTACGAGGACGACTCGGCACCGCTCACGTGTTCCGCTGCCGACAGCGAGTGGACGCTGAGCGGGGACGAAGCCATTTCTGGCAACTTACATGGTGTGCGGTCTCACTTGTCGCACTCAGCGCTTGACCAGCTGGACTTGGACTTGGACTTGGACTTGGACTTGGACGCAAATGCAGCTCACAGCTCAGGCTCAGGTGCTGGTGCAGCCGGTGCATACTATACCCACGATGCTTGCGGCGACCAGGACGAAGCAGACAGCTTGTACTCATCGTCTTCGTCGCTTGATGACGATCGTGCGTTCAGGCGCAGCCAAGCCTCGGATGAGCATGCTGTGCTGTGCTCTGACTATGACTATGACAGCGCAGATACTGACAGCATGTACTCACGCGACAGCGAAGATGCAGACCGCAGCTCTTCTGTGTATGCGCTCGATGTTGGTGACCCATCCACTGTGCTGCGGTCTGAAGACTCTGGTGTTCTCTGTAGTGTGTCGGCATCATCCAAACGGGCTTCAGAGATTTCTGGCAGTTCTGGCCAGGCCAGCTTGGCGCTGTCTGCTGAGGCGCTTGTTTATGAGTGCATCCAGGGCAACAACCCGCTGTTCTGTGAGGCTTTTCAGTCCCAGCAGGGCTCCGGGACAGCAATTTTAGCAGCAGGCTGTGGGGCGTTGTCTGCTGGGGACGTTGATAGTGAGGTGGAGCTTTTCAGGATGGCGTCTGATGCTCCGACGCGTCGGTCGCTGCGCGAGGGCGACGAAGATCTTAGTGCGCGCGGCCGCGAGCGTGGGCATGTGTCCACAAGCGGCGACGTGCATGATGCCAGCATTCACGGTCTCGAGGCAGTTCAAGCAAGTGCGCTGTGCATGCTGGAGCAGCAGCTGCAGAGTGGAGCTGCATCGCGTTATGTGAATCCGCTGCCACTGCTTACACTGGACCGCACTCCGAGTAGGTCGCCAGAGCCACGCATGCGCAGGGCAGCGGACATGATGTGCAGCCCGACTGCCAGCACCGCAAGTGATGGCACTTCAGCAAGCTCATTTCTCGCGGAAGCTCTGCCGCATGCCTGTGACAGCTCAGGCAGCACGCCGCCGAATTTACCGACTTTGGATGCACTTGTGGAGGGGGGGGCTGTGCAAGAGGTGGGGCTTGGGAGGGGGCTACGAGAGCCGATGTGCGATAGCTGGCACGCGGACGGTGTCCAGAGGTGCGATCAAGTGCTGCTGCCAGAAGCCAGCTGCAGAGGCCAGTTGCAAGGTAGTGAGGCGCATGCATGCAACAACCATGAGGTGTTGGTGAAGCCTGACAGCTCTGATTCAGTGCGACGCGAGTTGTTCGCGCAGCAGCAGCTGCTGCTGCTATCACAGCCTGTCACACTGCATGCGTGTTCTCGCGATGAGTCGCCGGACAATGCCCGGTCTCAGAATACCAGTCATGTCAATACTGGCGCCTCCATCTCGCACAAGGAAGAGGGGCCAGCAGACACCCAGGGGGATGTGACGAGGCAGACTGAGGCTGTTGTACAGCATAGAGTTGGTAGCGTTCCTGGCTCAGAGGCAGCCAGCTCTCCTTCTAAGAACAGGGTTGGAAGTGCTCCTGGCTCAGAGGAGGACAGGCGAAGTTCTTCTACCTTATCCGATAGCGCTGGTGGCACCCCAAACTTCATGTGCTATCCGTCTTTGATCGAGTGAGCGGGTTTGGACACTTTAGGTCCGTGTGGTTGTGTATTTCTGCACAGCACGGCTGTCAGGTTCTTGTTGCAGGTTTTGAAGGTTTTAAGATCTCTATAGGGATCACTGTTGGTGTGGGAGAGAGAGGGAAAGGAAGAGCGTGCTGTTGATGTTACTGCAGAAACAGAGAGTTCGCAGAGAGTTGCTTAGTGACATCTCTCGATTGCTACCAGGTTTTTTCGTCAGTGTGGTGCACGCTGAAACGCGTGTTACAAAGCTCACAGAGCTGTTTCTGCCCAGCGCCCTCAAAGCGCACTAGGCCTTCTGCTTTAGGAACTCAGCTGTCGCAGAAAGGGAAGCCGCTCCATGCTACAGTCACCAATCGATGCATGTTACTTGTCAACGGATCTTGTCATGTCGGCGGCCACTTCCCAAAATGAGTCACCCTATCTCAGAAGGGTGCTAACGGATGTGGAGTGTTCAACTCAGTGATACACCTGCGCATGCTGGATACCTTTTTTGAACACAGTTCACAGGAGCTAGATGCCCGAAATGCGCGGAAGCCAAAAGAGTAAACGCATATGTCACCTGTTTTTCGCATTCTTCAGACGTGGCATTGTAGATGTGATGACGTGTGGAGACCCAGAACAGGACCCTGTGGTGGGTGTGCGAACTCCAACAAGGTGGGTGCAAGTTACAATCCAGAACAGCTACTAATCTTCCAAATTAAACCTTCCAAGAGTCAACGAGTCAGACTCCTGTTAACAGTTTCACAAGCGCTCAAGGTGCAGACCAGTGAGCAGCTAATTGCATGACATCACCTCATTGCAGAAACCTTCCAGAACATTCTAGGCTAGACCAGGCTGAACCTTACAGGCATCCACACACTCATTCTGCACTGCTGGAGATATTTCATTGAGAGTATGGCTTGCAGCACCTGCATTGTCACTGCACAACTCCCCGAATCATTTATTTATTTCTATTTACAAATGGAGCACATGTTCGCTCCTCTCTCACTCTCCTCTCATGCCTGCGACATTAGTCGCTCAAACAGAGGGCACCCTTCTGCAGTGCAGAGGTCGAGACATTTGCTCGCTCCAAAATTGAGTCGGGTTGCTGGGTATGTTATGAGAGTACAGCGAGGTGGGCATAAGCCCTGGCGCAAGTTACTTTGGGCATTCTTCTGGTTATTTGGGTTCATACCTATTCACTACCTTTCCGGCTTGTAAGAACTTTGGGCATTATTTTGTGTTAGTTGCTCTTGGATATTTGGGTGCATGCCTGTTCACAAACTTTCCGGTTTGAAACGAACTTTGGGCATTTGTGTTCCATGCATGCACCTGAACTGGTGCACCATGGTGCACCATACTACGTACCCGGGCATGCCCCTGCAGGGCCCTGACACCATGGTGTCAGGGCCCTGTGGCTATCACCCGGGTGATAGCCACGCTGAACCTCTCTGGTGCGCACTGGCAGCTTGAGTCCCACGATTCAAGCACCTGAAAGTGTGCGTAAAGTTATAGGCTTAACTCCATAGCATGGCTCATGTACCAGAAAGTTGGCTTATCTGCGCCGTTCTGTGCTTAACAGTGCACCAAGCTCTATCATGTCGTGCTCTGTAATCGATCAAACAAGTAAGATATGCAGAGTGTTTAGCTGCTACTACCAGTTAAGGGAAGCAACATAATAGTATCGGTTCACGCCCCGGGCAAAATTCACATTTTGTGAGGTTGTGTCCAGGATATCCCAGACCCAGAGAAGATATCGAGGTAGAGTCCTGATGGTGATCCAAGGGACTCCCATGGACACTAATGGAATCATGTCACGTGGTGTGAAATAATCCGACAAGGTTCCCATGCACTCGAACTGTGCACTGCACCAGGGACAGCTGATCGTTGCCACTCCACTGCAACTTTACATGAAGTCTGTGGTAGATTTGCCACCCAGCATGCTGCATGCCTTATGGGACGTGTGTAAGTGCGAAGGAGGAAGGCTATGGGAGCAAGGAGCATCAAGCACCCAGCTGCAACGTCGAATCATAGCACAGGATAAAACGGGATGAATTGTTCTCGGGGACTGCCGGGGTGTTGAATAGGCTTGAGCCTGCCGTAAATACTCCCTTGGTGTTGTGGGCCTGACCTTGAGGTAGTTGGGGGCCAAAAAAACCACTCTCTTACCACCCTGCTTTCCACTTGTTCAGACCTTCATTTGGTGGGCCTGACACATCCATCCAGCATTGCCAAACTTCGTAGGTTCGCTAGATTTATCGCTAAAATTGCATCTCTAGAGTTATTGTTACATGTGTACAGTTCCAAGTCACATGTATTGACCAAAGCTAGACTTGCAAACACCGGAATTTGAAGTCTTCAAAAAAAGGGTTGCTGCATATGCAAATAGAAGACATGTGATACATCACAGCCAGCTGCTCAACGAACTGACCTGATGCGCACCTTCTGCCATCTGCTGCACAATCTCTGAGGACAAACAAGCAGCCAATAGCTTCATGTGCATATATTGCCAATCGCGTCATCGGACACTGGTTGACAAGAGCAAGCTGTCTGATGGAACTCAAATACCCTGATTTGAAGACATATATGACCTAGTTTCTAGCTTGCCCTTGAGTTCCCAGCATGCGTCTGCAGTCCAGTTCGAGCCTCATCCTTTCGATTCGACTGCGTTCATCCGTGAGTAACGTAACTCTAGAATCGTGTACAGGGATAACAGTCTAGCTCAACACACGATACAATACTGTACTGAATACTCCTTTTGTTAGACCGAGTTCAAACTTTTGCGACTTCATTGCTGGCGAAATCGCACCTTTCCGCACGCATGTGTGATGAGCCTGGAAACAACGCTTCCCTTCATGCAGCCGGTCACTTGAATTCGAAACTATATTGTCCGAACAGGATCAATTTGTGCCGCTGAGATACTCTGTTTCGTTTGGCTGCAAACGCTCCACAGCACACGAAGATGTAGTCTAGCTATGCACAGTAGGCTGTGATATAGCCACTTCGCTGCAGTAGTCCTGCATCGGAATGGAGCTTCACTTTCCTACATTGGTGCCTGATGTGGCAGATGTGCTGTTTCACACGTATTACTTGCTTACAGCGTTAGCAATCGCTTCTGTTGCTGCTTGCTGCATTAGTCCCACTATACGCGTCGCATGCATCGCCAAGCTTTTATCATTGGTTTTATGGAGGCTGGAGAGGAATAAAGTGAGAGGAACAGACCGAAGGGGCTCAGTTGTCTCGAGGAATGCGGATGGTTCGCTCCCACCATGCTGTACCTGCTGCTACATTCCCAAAACGTATTCTGGATTTTGCAGTGGTATAGTTTGTTTATTTTCGCTCATCTTGCCTGATGGATGTGCATAGCGTGCAGGATTCATCTGTGTACAGCATCTGGACTGGTGGAACCTCTTCAGCCCACAGGATGCTGCGTCACTATGCAAGAACCTCCCCTATGAGGTCACATCTCTTCATGTGCGGTCGCTACGCTTTCGCGTGCCAGATCTGTCGCGATGGAAGCTCGAACTGGAGGTGGAGGGATGTCAGCTTCAGGTCAGACAGAAAGCCATGCCCTCACAGGTACGTGCACCCTGTCCATACTACATACCATGGGCACCTAAGCGTCATCGTACACTGGTTGGTATCGCAGAAGTAGAGAGTACGCTGATCAAGCATCTGGCTGAAGATCCAGACTGTTCAAACACGCCTGCATACAACTTGATGACCCATATCGAACACTGAATAACTGCACACATATCTAGCTTCATTTCACCGCAGGGTCGTTCTCGGGTAGTGTCGAGTGCTGCCCCAGTTGTGCTGAAAGAGAAGGCGAGGAGATTAGCTCTCGTGGACATGCTGCTCTGGCAATTCAATCCAGCAACTGAAGGCAGCAAAGAAAGTAAGCCAACAGGCACCAAGAATGCGTGGCTGGCATCTGTTGTGCACGCAGCTGTAGTCCTCTGTATGAGAGCCGTGACCTGTCACATCGCGGACATTGCTTTCATGCTCTTCCAAGACACTGTTCCAGGGCCCTGGCAAAGTGCAGAGACACAGAAAGGTACTAATAGTACGCTACTACCTTTCTGCGCCAGTGTTTGGTGTGATTAAGTCTGCTTTTCACACACCCACATCACATCTGACAGCAGGGGCACCAATATATTCCATACAGCAGGAAACGTATCCGGCTGAATCAACATGGCTTTTAGGCTCCACCCTGCTCCCTGCATCCACGCATATACTCGCACATTCTGCAAATTCTGTGTGCTGCCAGATACTATTATTGACACACCATGTGTTGTCAGCGATAACTGGTCACATCCGGTGCTGTGTGTGTTCCCCGTTTGATCTGTGCAACCAAGTGCAAACTATTCATAAGTTAAGACTCATAACTGTGGCTCCCACGTACATGAGGAGGTGTAGGCGTACAACTCCTCAGAGCACGTAACCGCCTATCTCCAGCAGGCTTTCACCGCAGCATGTGCACCGCACCCGAGGGCAGGAATCAGACAGCTTCTCCACAATCTAACACTGCCGGGCAATGGCGGGCAATGACTCACCGTCCCCAACACTGAAAAGTGTGATACTACAAAACAGCACTGTCCCCCAGTTCAGGGTTAATTCATGTTTCTGTGTTTCAGGGCACCGGGAGGGGGTTTCATGTCACGTGCGCATGGTTTCGCATGGCCCCGTTGATGTTCTAGGCAACAGGAGGTTGCCATCGGATCGCAGCAGGCGCATGGCGCTACATGAGTATGCATGGTTCAGAACGCTCATGCCTGCACCGGTTATTGACATGTTTGCGTCTGTGGACCAGCATAGGAAGCTACAGCTGTCAGTGGAAGGCGTCAGTGTGGCTGTGCTCAGTACTCTGCCTCGTCCTGGGCTGAAACCACAACAGCAGCCGCAGCAGCAGCAGTCAGCTGGATCAGTAGCTCCCCCACCAGCTGGCGGTGGTGGGGGAACAGGTGCACGCACGCATGCTGCAACCATAAGCAGCATGGAGCCTGCGTCTGAGGTTAGTCCTGAGGGCTCTGGAGCGTGTACCTCTGCTGGGAATCAGACACGCAACAGCGCAGCACAGGTACGGCAATTGTGAGGAAATTAGGACCTTTTCGTATCATTACGAATCTTGCAAGGTTGGTAAGGAGATTTAAATGATGTACTTCCTGCGGCACACCCGTGCAGGACATGCAACCTGTGTGGGCGTGCATGGGGACATACGCGAGTTAATTCATGTTCTTGTCAATCAGGATAATTATATCTTCTTCATTGGATATACCAACAGGCCACTTGTGCCGGTAGTAAACTTTATCCGCATTTGGCTTCTTGAGTGGGAAGCATTTTACTAGTTCTTTACTTGCACGCCGAGAACGAATGAAAATGAGTCAAGACCCAAAGAGCATGGTACTGTCTTACAAGCCTAAAAGGCATTCAATGGGCAAGAGCTCTTCAGCAAGAGGTATCATGCATGCAAAACACTCACTAGAAACTCCACTCACGCACACCCAGAAGACATGTTCCTGTTCGAGTATGTTATTACACGCGGCATGTCTCCTGGGGTTTGTGTTGCACCCAAAGCAGTGTTCATGAACAGTTCGTTGCCCAGTACCTATTGAGTAATGCTGCAGCGACGTTGTGCTCCTGTTGGGCAACAGGGAAAGCTGGCATAATACACAGACTGCAGGGGTGACAAGCTTGCAACAACTTTCATTGGAACATTTAATATGGCCTGGAATGCCATCTGTTGTGCAGACAGAGGAACCTGCACGCAACTGCAGCCCCGCCACAGCAGGCACGCCTGCCACAGCTGCTGCAGAATCTGCAGGTGCTGCACCTGTGGCACCAGAAACAGCTTCCAGCAGCCATGGAAGGGCGCAGGGCAATGAGCGTCGATATCTAGAGTGGCAGCTTGAGCAGCAGCTGCTCCAGAACTGGGGCTTCAGTGTATCCTTGCTGTCTGTGCCAGCCCACCACCGATCCAAGAAGAAGCCCACCGTCCACAAGAACCCAGTGCAGCGAGCTTCAGCTACAGAGACACCTGGCAGGGCGGTACTTGAGGACAGCACACAGAGCGGTATGCCTCCGGTACCGGTACCGTCACTGATGCTGTGTAAGCGCACATATTTCAGGTGGATGAAACCATTTTTACAAACCTTAAAGGTAGTGAATAGGCATGAACCCAAATAGCCAACAGCAGGTGGATGAAACCACAAACGTCGACTTAAACCGATACATAAAGATGGTGCAACGTTGAACAAGTGTTGATCAGTGACTTGTGCTACAGTACGGGCCACCCCCGACAGTACACAAGGCGAACTGGCACTGTTTACAGTTCTCCCCACACTTACATTTGGCATGCCCAGTATTGAGCACATACAGTATGTAGCACGCCCAGTATTTACCCAAGCTGTAGCAACATGATGGCCACACAAAGTCCTGCACGCCATGATCATAAAATGCATCCGTTTAAGAACTTTGCCACATGTCTTCGTGTGATCATCAAGCTGCACTCTACCTTTGATGCGAGTCGCAGCGCACACTGCAATGTGTTGTTGGCATGCGACAATGGATGACACCCACGAGTTAAAGGCATAGAATCTGCCTGTGGAATCAAAGGTGGGCTTGTGCAGTGCCCAGCACAGCCTCACAGCAGCAGCTGAGAAGCATGGACAGGCAGAGCGCACGCCGGAGCTTCCTTGCGCGCACCTCCGCTACAAACAGTTCTGAACGGGGTCGCATTTCCAACTACTTTGTGGGGCTGCCCAGCCCTGCTGTGCACTCCCACTTTCGCACACGCTCCTCCCTGATTCAGCGGTCTGGCACAGCTGTACACTACCTGCCTGCGCGCACCCCGGGTACCATGGGGCCTCTGCGTGGAGCTATTTCTGGGGCCCCAAGCTTCAAGAATGTGTTGAGCGAACGCGGCGAGAGCAGCGTCGAATCAACTGCTGAAGGAGAACGGGCCGAGAATGCAGCAGAGTGGTGGGACGTACCAGATGAGTTTGAGGCAGACTCTCAGGGCTGCACGACTCTGCAAGTGGAGGTGCTCCCCCGCTCCTCTTGCGCAGCTTCCTGAGGAGCTGCCCGCGCTCTGACTGAGCGCTGTCATGCGTGCTCAGTAGTGCCTGAGCACCTGAGCGTACACTACCTTCCTGCCCGCTCCTCAGGCAGCTCCCTCCATCTGCAGCTACCAATCTGCAGCTCAAAATGAGCTGGCTGATCGGTTGACACGCTGGTGTTTTGCGACATGTGCCGGTGTTTTGCTTTTTGACATGTAAGAGTTTGAGAAGTTATTCCATGCTCAGTGCACGTTATTGCAAGCATGCAGTCCGTGTTGTCATGCTGTGTCAGTGTTTGTTTTTCACATACACACGCGCTAGATATTTATCCCTGGTGTGCACTTCTGTTGCCTCATCATGATTGAGGCTCAGGAGCACGCATGCAGCTGACAAACGTCTCATCAATGCATGCTACTGGCACATGCCACCAGCTGGGTGTTGATTCTGGAAGCTTCTATGCAGGTGAAGCTGCGCTCGCTAATGCCCACAGCAGATGTACACATGCTTGCAGTTCTCTCGCGGGTGGCGCTGCGCACGCAGCTGTACGCGGCGATGGAGTCCAACTGGGCAGCGCGGCCACAGGTGTCTGTGAAAGCGGACCCCCGCACATGGTGGCGCCATGCTGCGCTGCGTGTGCTGCAGGAGTGCTGCAAGGTGCGGCGCCACAGAACGTCCCTGTTCGGGTCTGTCCGCAAGCACCGTGTCCACAAGCGGTACCAGGTGCTCTACAAGCGGCTGCATGAAAGCAACTCCTCCTTCACTGACCCCAACCACAAGTGCGCCTCCCCCCCCCTGCTTTATTTGCCTGAGATTTGATTCGTAACATGCTGTTTCACAACTCATGCAACTCATTGTCACTTGTGTTGCAACGTGCTGTTTAGCAACAGATTAGTTCATCTCAGGTGTCTCGGTACAACATGTCTGAGCCCCGAGGAAGTGTGTAGCTTTATCGACACCAGATTTGTGAAGAGCCAAGGTTCATGACTCGTCTTGCATCAACACGAAGTAAACCAAATGCATGTCACTTCCCTCCAGCATGAAGGTGCACAACGAAGGCGGGATCGCTTCCACGCTCCCCCCTTTGTTGTGCATGTGCTTTCTGGCGTGCCAAAGCCATACATCTCGTCGTTTGTCAGATCATCGGTGGTGCATACATCTTGCTCGTGTGACTCCCTGTGAAACTGGCTTTCAAGGCGCAAAACAAGAGCTGCTGCTGCAGATGGTGGAAAGTATGGAGATACTTCCTGAGGGCACATGAGCCTTCGATTAGCCTGGCGCGCGACGAGCTCAACCTGCTGGACCAGGAGCTCCCTCTGGACGAGATAATCTATTTCCGCATGCGCTGTGCCATGATGCACAGCGATCACATGCAAAGCTCTGAGTATGCCAGCCTCCTGATCCCCATACTGAACACCCTCAAGATTAACCCGCACGTGCCACTACGCAGGAACGAAGAGGCCATCATCCGTGGCAAGCCGGTGCGGAACCTGATTCCTCTTGTGGGGTAGTCACCTGCAACTACTGGAGTAGTTGATTGAATCCGTGAATTCAATTATTCAAGTTTTGGGAGGTTCACCTGGGAAGCCTAACACTTGTGCTCAAGTGGTTCCAATATTTAGTTCTGATACGATAGGGATTAAGGACTTGCTTTGGCTATTTGAGTTCATGCCTATTTTCTACCATTCCGGTTTGTAAGAACTAAGCAGTGCTTACAAAAGAGCAGTCGTACAGAGCAGTTCTTGTGCAGGTACTGCCTCCGTTTGGATCCTTCTCGCTGCCTATCAGACTGTCTGCTACCGTCACCATCCCTCGCGCAGGCTTCAACATACAAGCAGAGAGGCCTGCAGCCTGCCTGTTATCAGCAGAGGTCTCAAAGTGCTGCGCCACACTACACACCACATCAAGGTTTATCTTCACAGTGGAAAGTGCAGTGCTGAAGACGCAGCCTGCAGAATCCGTTGGGACAGACGAGAGGTACACAAGCGCTGCACAAACGTCCTTGGGCACGGTGCTGGTGCAGGCGCCTTGTGCTAGCCTCGTGCTTCTGCACCACAGCGCACCTGATGGGCCAGTGCCAGGAGGTACTGCGCCAGCTGTACATTCTGGCCCGCAGCCTTTCTTGTTGCTCTCGTTCCGGCCGCCTGGCGTGGCCGAAACTACAGCAGAGGCTCACGCACGTGTGCAGCAGATAGGGCTGCCGCAGAGCACTGGCAGAAAGCTGCATAGAAAGTCATGGCCCGCCAACGGGTATGCCGATGGCGACACTGCCTCTGCGGCGTCGCTATATGAGTGGCAGCAGGAGGAGAGAGCGAACGGGGGGATGTCAAGCAGACATTCTTTGAATTTGTCGGAGATAGCCCTGTTGGGAGACTCATTGAAGAGCTTCCAGGTATACGAAGCAGCAGAGAGAACCCAAGCTCTCAAGGAGAGGGTTGCAGACATGAGGGGTCATCTGGTGCATGGATCAGCCATGGCGCGCATCGCCCCTGTTGAAGCTTTTGTGGACAGCGCGTCGTTAGTGTGCCTGCTGGAACTGGGCCTGCAGCTCCGAACGTTGGTCCATGACGGGGATGTGTTCATACAGAAGTGCGCTCCTTTTGCTCTGCTCCTGTACTGCTTGCAAACGTCTTACGACATTCTGCAACCTTCTACATTGTAGATTTCAGTTGAAGTGAGTATTGAGATCTGTTGTCTGGTGTGCTGAGAGAACGAGAGTGTGTTCATGGGGGCTGCACTTACATCTGCTGCTTCTTTTGTTTTGCACTTAATATGCTTTTCTTTTCTTTTTGGTTGGCCCACAAGTCATTACTTCTGACCATGCGTGTTAAATTCGGGGCAACATTCCAGTTGGTCATATAGTGCATATACTATTCACTGTTTATACCATGTCTTACCAGAGGCTCTACAAGCGTTCTGGTGTCCCTGGACAGCAGTGTTGTTGCACCTGTGCGTTTTTCTGGGGAAAACGTAACGTAAGTACGCGCAATTGCAAATTCCGTAAGGAGTGCAACACTGCTGGACCTAGAAGCTTTACCATTACACGATTATTCCACTACGTCCTTGACCTGTGGCCGCATCAAACTGGTGTGGTGGTACTAAGCATGCTCTCGATGATGAGTGCTGCTTCCCTCATCGGAGATGTCTGTGCATGTGGCATTGATGCACTTGATCTGACACTGAGCGAGGCATTGCAGGGTAGCAGGCTGCGGCTCAACGGTTCAGGCAGCACTGTCATGTGGCACCTTACCTAGCCTAGTCCACAGCAGCCTTGTCAAGCACCGGATTGCGGTCCAGGGCATGTCTCCCCCAGTTGTGCCCTCAATGTCTGTCACATGTGGAGGCCTTGTGTTGCGCCTGGGCATGCTGGGGCAGTCTGACAGCTCGACCTGTCCTCCAGACGAACAGGATTCAGACTGCGACCAGGCATCTGAAGAGCAGGATTTTGAGGCTGTTAACCCGCAGGACTACGAGTTCATTATCTCTGTGATCGATGTGCATGGCGCGGTCTCTTCAAGGCTTGACACTGATCATCACTCTGCCTCGGTTTGCTACGACATGTCGGTGCATTTTGACGTTGAGGCCGGCTTCAAGCAAGGGCGGATATCCTCGCTGCTCCAAGGGAGAGAGCTCTCACAGATCAAGGAGGCTCATGAGGCAGCAGGCGTGCCTTGGATGCACCCTGCAGATGATGACGCCATCCTGAGATCGCTGCATGCCAAGAAGCACTCCAGCAATCAGTACATGAACCAGGATCAGAAACTGTACGCCCTTGCTCAATCCATTTTCTTCTCTCTTCCAAGCCTGAAAGGCAATGCAGCAGCAAGAACCCGAGCAGCATGCAACGAAGCACGCTTCTGTGCTACTTGGGCCTCACGGTTCTCAGTTTTAGGTCCCCAATACACTTCTTGTGGGGGGCTCTGGAGTTTATGCACTGTTCCCTCAAAGAGGCATTGTAAGCAGTATGTGCTTGCGGCACCAGGTAAAGAGCATTCTGCGTCCAGACCAGTCACGCCTCGATCATGGCACAGCGTTGATAATCCGTTTGTGAGATTTACTGCATTAGTGACTTTGATCAGTCTCGCGTGAGTATGATGTCAGGATGCACCACAGCATTGGTTAGGATTAAAATGCCGCGCACAGAGCAGTGTGCTGGGAGCATAATCAGGTTAATAAAAGCCCGTCGTCATGGCGGGCCTGGAAACTGACTACTTTGAGCGCCTTGCAGAAGAAACGCACAGCTGCACAACGTCATCTGATTGCATGCAGGGCGATCAAGGAGATGTACCCGCACCTCATGCTAGACCCTGAAAGCAACCCCTTCCCTCTCCTGCCAACGTTCAACATTGCGGGCACTGCGATTCGATGTGCTTGTGTCATGCCCCTGGCCCCCAGCGTAGCAGGAAACTTGAACCTTGCAGCCACAGGCCGCCCGAAAGGCATTCAAATCTCCATCTCCCCTGACCACTTGAAGCTGATCCGGTACCTGGTGAAAGATGTAGATGATGTGTTCCAGAGTGTGCAGAACCGGGCTGCATCTATCATCAAGACAGACCTTCCGTCTGCGTACAACCATCCCTCACAGGCACGTGCACGCCTGCTTCCTTGCCTCATCTTGTTCCTGATCCTTGCCTCCGGTATCTTGCCTCCTGATTCCCCTGATCATTGCTTCCTGGTTCTTGTTCCTGATCCCTGCCTCTTCTTGTTTGCGAGGAGTGATGTGAGAAGCGTCATCCTCAGACACTCTTGCCTTCGGTTTCACCACTGTACAGCCTCCTTGCCTCTACACCTGTGTCTGGGTATCCATGCTATCTGCACTTGTGTGAGCATCCATGCTATTGGTTGGCGTCACCATTGCAGAGCCCAGCAACAAACGTTTCTCTGTGTTGCAGGAGGCATCGCCTGCAGTGTCCAAGCAGCTTGAAGCCACCAAGACAACTCCTGGAGTTTCCAAGGCCATTCGTGGGTCACAGGCTCTAGCTGGCAACAAGCATGCTACCATGGCACTTCATGTACCGATCGTGACTGTGCTGTTCTTTGCTCCTAGAAATGGTAGCAACGTAGACGCACGTGCTGCTCCATGGGTGAGAGAGATACTGGACTCCTCGCCAGACGTGCAGTGGCCACCTCAGGCTCGCGACGCAGCTCTGTGGGCGGACAAGATTGCCCCGATCCTGGACATCACTGTAGTTGACTTCAGGTGCGTCAAACCTATCCTTGCTGCTTGCTGCTCAGGTTCAAAACACGCCAGGGACACCCCAGGGATGCTGCTCAGGATCAACACCCGATTGCTTCACCCAGTGCTGCTTTCCGACGCTTGGGTCATTGCAGGAGGGCACATGCGTGTTTCTGCATAGCACTTGTACAGCAGAGATCATTCCGTTGACAAGGACCAGATACATACACAGTTCATTCAAGAATCTTGATGTGAGCTCTCGATATGAGCGCTGCTTTCATGTGTCGCCCAATGTTGCTACCCACTCGAGTACATTCATCATCAGTGAAGTTCGTCATTCACTTTCTGTTAGGCGTGTGTAGGATTGGAGCAGACGTCCGGGGTGTAACAAGTTGTAGCACCTGCGCCACTGTAGGAGGCTGCATGCTGACTGACCTACAGGCAGGCGCAGCACTCCCAGACTCCACAATGGGCGCCGGAATACGTTTTGGCCCGCTTCCACACCGTGCGAGGAACCTGCTTGCCAAAGCCATGCGAGAGCGGCGCCACATGTGCGGCCTGCAGCCCCCCTCCCAGGAGTTTATTGCCGTGATGCAGAAATCTGCACAAGCAGAGTTTCAGGACCCACTCACGTTGAGGGGAGGGGAGAGGCCAGAGACCGCCAGGGGGGCGAACCGGGACAGACGGGCAGATGGCTTCGCTGCTGCAGTCGCGGCCATGCAGCAGCCCAAGTCGGTCATGTCACAGCCTATGCAAAGGATGGGTATTGCTGAAATATCGGACAGTAAGGCACGGAACGCAAGGCGGAAGTGGCAGACAGTGAGGAGGACCATCTTCACCTCCCCTTTGTTTCGACAGTACGCTGCTGTTGACCGTCTTGTTCCCGTTCGTAGATGCATGCTTGGAAAGTGTGTCGCGTGGGCCCGGCCCAGCGCGTCTCCGCCTGAGGCCCGCCTTAGAGTCCAAGGCCTGCCCTGGACCAAGGTCATTTCAATTGCAAGAGTAATTGTTGGTTTTATGTGTTATCAAGAAAGGCAGATGCAGCTGGACACGACCCTGCAGTAAGAGCTTGCTGTCTGTGTTCTGGCCAATGTTTTTATCGCTTTTTTTGGTTCAGAGAGTACTGGCCTGCCGAGAACTTCTCTGCTGTCCTGGTGAATTGTGATCCTACCAGCGAGTATCTCATTTTTGATCAGTTTCAGCCTTGTTCATTGTCTTAGGGTGGTGAGGCCGACCCCTTTCTGGGTATAGCGTGGCTGCGGATTAGGCTTTTGTTTCAGGCGCTGTGGTTCAGACAGGTGCCCACTATGCGCATGAATGCAGGCATTGGCTGCATTACTGGCTCAACAATAGGTGCCAGCTGCTGCTGAGATCTCAGGCCGACCTCACACCATCCCAGGACCCTGAGTTCACACACTGGCACGACGTGTACGAGAAGGCAATGTTCATCGGGGCTTACAGTATCCCTCAGATGCGTGTCTCAGCTGTCGCCTGGGCGGATAGTCAGAAAGGGCTGCAGGTGACGCCCCCATGCTGATCTGCCCATGTACACTCTTACTGTGAAATGTATAGCGCTCTGATGTCCAGTGCATCGCTTATTCTTCGCAGAAATATGTCGAAGGTGAACTACCTGTATTGTTACGTTACAGTGCTTTCAAGCTGATTCGAATTTGGTGGCTACAGGTGGACGCATCAATCGCAATGCAGCAGTTGCACTTTGTGGGAATTCTGCAAGGCAACAGCCGTGTGACGCGATATCTATCGCAGCTTATCGCAGTGATCTTTGAGCCAGCGGCGTCCTCTGCAAGCACAGCGCTACCAAAACCAGATGCAGTGCCTCAGGCGCAAGTTCCAGTGCCTAGCAGCACTATGGTGCCAATGCCAATGCAGCTAAGCGTGTCCTTTGGTGCGGCTGCAACACAGGTGCGGGTCCCGGAAACGATTGGGTGATACACAGTCACAACAGGTCACGAGTGCAACAAAATATGTCCTAGGATTGCAGTACAGTGGCGACTCCATCGAAGTTTGCTGGCGTGTTCTGTTGGGCCGGCGGCGAGGGACAGGTTTGAGTTGGGGTGGCCAACTACACGTTGCCTGTGTGCACATAAAAGAATGTCTCTCAGTGCACCGGGCACTCAAAAACGTTGGCGTATGTGCACATAACAGAATGCCTCTCAGTGCACCGGGCACACGCCACGCGCCACACGTTTACTACATGTCAAGTCCTTGACGGTCAAATCAGATTCAACCTGCACGCTGGCCATCCTTGTGGTCGTGGTGCAGGGCACATTGCGCGCCGGCAAGAAGGCTTTCCTGGAGTCTCTCACCCGAGATGCCTCTTGCACGCTGCGCCTGAACATCGACCCTGATGAGGCACCCGCCGGGGAGCTGCAAATCGACGCCCGGGTCGCAGAGGTCCGCGTTGAGCATGCCACCGATCTCCTGCACCGTGGGATCCTGCGCATGCCCGCCCCTGCACCACTGCGGGATGCCATAGCGAATGCATCTGCGCATGCTATGACCCGCCAGCGGGCAGGTTCGCAGGATGGGGCAGCTGACGGGTGCAGTAGCTCGGAGGACAACGATGTGCCCCTGCCTCCAGATGTCTGCATGCTTCTGGAAGGCCGACAGCAGCTGTTCTTTGAAGGTTCTGGGCTGGCAAAGACACAGCCAAAGTCGCAGTGGACTCTCCAGGTGAGGCTGCTGCTCTCCAGCTTGCAACCAGCGGAATGATTGTTCTGTTATTTTCATTTGATTTCGTTATGTTTTGTTTCGTGTCGTGTCGATGAGAACGAAGGTGTGAGAACCGTGTTAGAATGCAGGCACACAAACCAATGCTCACCTTCCAGCTGCACTTTCTGTACGATGTGCTGTACATAATCCAGCATGTGCGCACGGTGTACGCCGAACACTTTGCAAACCTTCTGGCACCTGCCTCTCCTCAACCTGCCGCCTCCCCTTCACAGGCTCCCCTTTCCCCTGTTAGGATACAGTCAAGCACAGATGCAGCCATGACTCGAGAACCATCTCCTGCTGCGGGTGTGGGCGTGGGCGCTGCAGGCTCTACAGGGGCCCGCCCGCAGATGCCGCACAGGGTGCACAGTTCTGCCAGTGTTGCCGGGGCGTCTCCACCGCAGAATTCACTGAAGACCATGGCTGTAGATCTACCTTTCGAGCTGCAGGTGAGCTACTTTGTGACTCAGGCTGCATGTTGAGATGCTGCACATCGCATTGGTAGGTGTATTCTGCCTTTGAAAGCAAATTCGGAATGCAGTTTGCACTCGTTTCCATGTCCATGCGTTGCTCAATGCTGTACATGGCTACACTACTTCAGCTCCTGATGGCGTGGTCTGCATCGTGAGCCGCCAAAAATCCATGTAGCCCAAAACCATCTCTTATACATCGAAACTTTGTTCCTTTGTCGAGCCAGAATTGATGGAGACATAGGTGGCCAGATTGAAGAGCTTTTCATCACAGGCCTGCATAAAGCATCTGGAAACAGTGATCTTGGTGCCTCGTTCAGTTGTAATCATCATCATGCTGTTACGTGCCATGGTTCCCCCTCACCACCTCCTGCCAGAAAAAGTGCACAGGAAATAGCTTGCACATAGTCTTTGAAAACACCATCCTGCAACCATTTCGGTGGTGAAAGTACTTGGGCTACTTTGAGTGTTCATACTGCGGTTCATGACACACAACTCTGTATCCTGAAGGCTCTAGGAATGAGGTCGGTGTAGTGAATAGGAATGCAGACCTGCAGTGGTGATGGGAGGACTGCATTCATGCAAAATCTCCATGTTCAAACCTGAGAAGAACTTTCCGCCGTGGCTGTTTCATGGATATGAATGTGAGATTGAAATTCATGCAGGTGGTCATCACGCAGGGAGCTGTAGTGCTGCCTGAAAAGATGGCCGCTGAGCCTGGAAATGCGAGGGCATGCATCACATTCTGTGACCGGTTGCTGCTGGGACTGCCTGGTGCAGCGTTGGATTCCATCAGCACTGGCGTCACCATGGATGCTGGTGTGCTTCTAGTCACTTTCCCCCAAATTGTAGCCTGTGCACTGACTCTGTAACAGTGCATGCGCAGGCACAGTTACCTCGCCTAATCGTGTTTGTCCTTTCGTTCCAACAATTGTTGTATGCGGGGGTGGGGGGGGGATCAAACCTGTAAAGCAGCAGTAGGCAGCCACATTCTTGTCTGCAGGCCACAAACCTGGGGTTTTGTGGTTGGTTGTGCCACAAGCAACCCATGCTTGTGGGTTGAGAAACAGAGATGGGCCACAGACAGCTTTCTGTGTTTGCTTGTAGGAGTTCAAGGCGATGCAGCAGCGAGGTCCACAATGCTGCCTCACGTCTCCAGTCTCATCCCAATCAGCGCGCGCACCTTGAACCGTCATTGCGCCATGACACAGGTTGTGCACGATGACGTCGGCGCAGGCGCAGAAGCGAGCCGTGATGCTGCTGATGCAACACCACAAGACGGCGAGACTGGTGATGACGAGGGCAACCTGGAAGGTACCGGAAGGATCCGAAACTGGCTGAAGCAGAAACTTAAGAGTGCCATGGGAAGGATGGAGCAAACCCTGCACACCCCAAGCGGGCGCGCTGCACCAGTAGCCACAACTCCGACGGGTGAATTTGCACATCCTGGGGCGCAAAGTGAAATTGGGGGTGAGCATGACAACTCAGAAGGCCCAGCGAAGCCAGAGCAGCTCGATGTCTGCAGCCCTCAGACCATCAGCACCACTGCGCGGCCAGCAGACGAGATGGGCATGCATGTACATCCCCACAATGCCACCGCTCGCGCTTCTATGGGACAAGCTTTGACGAACGATACACATGTACATGCTGCTCATGATGCTATGCAAGCGGCACGGCCAGCAAGAACACATGTGAAGTTCCTAGAGGCCGCTCTAAGCCCTTCACCAAGCCCCGGCACAGCAGCAGGTAGCCATGGCCGATCATACAATGGGGACAACGGCGCCTCAACATCAAGGGGCCAGCATACAGGTCCAGATACGTCGCGGAAAGCGTTTGTGGCTGGAGATGGACGGAGCAGCAAGCCAGTGCATGATGTTCCCACACCCATGCCCACCGGCCTGGGCACTGGCTCCGAAGCGCTCTGCACCTTTGTGGCGCAAGGGTATCAGGTGTGGTCCAAGCGCAGCTGGATTCACGAGTTCTACTCCTTGCTTTGTACCACAGACGCACGCTGTAATGCTTCAGATGTAGTTGCGCAAGCATATTTTTCCTAGAGAGAGTGCCATGCGTGGTAGCACACAGTGCAGCACACGCATAGACTGCTGTTTGAGACCCCAAATAGTCAGTTGTAGCAGGCAGAAAAATGTGAGTGTTCTGCTTTGTCCTTCATTACTTTTTGGTCTAATTTTACACTTTTTTTACACTTGTTACACCTCGTACAAAATTTTCAGGTGTATGGCTGCCATGTGTCAAAGAAGCAGTATCCTGACAACTCCTCACATGGGATATCATCAGGCCGATCCCGATCTGGCGCTGGTGTTGCATCCAGCAGCAAGGCGCCGTCAGGAAGGTTGCGGCGGCAGCGCACGAGCAGCCGCAGAGTGCCTCGTCAGTACTTTTCCCTCACCTACCGCCGCCTGGTGCTGCCTCTCCCTTTCTGACCCAGAAGCGATCCTGCAAGTTGTTCCCTTTTACGTCAGATTTTGAGTCTGAAAATAGCAGTTATCAGTAGCCTCAGTGGCCAAGAGTGCTAGGAAAGGATCTTGTGACGGTGACTTCATGCCACTCAAGTGCAGCTGGTTGTGTTGTTATGGATGCTACGGTTCGCTGTTAGGGTTGTTGCCCATGCACTGCTGTCTTTTCAGGTTGCAAAACAACAGATCCTGGGCACTGGGTATCTGCACAGGTTTGCAGCAGCCACGCGCAACTGCTGAAATGTCAGCACTGCTGTCTTCAATGCATCATCAAGTGAGCAGGCGTGAGCAGGCTGTCAGCTGCTCAAGCTACCCTGCGAATCATGCCTTGTTGCTTTGCTTCATTTAGATTATTTACAGAGTTTTCTACATCGCTCCAGCCAGCGCTGCCTGTGACAGGCTCACTCATGTTCAACCTGTATTGCCAGACAGGCGCAGGCATGCAGGTGCCCATCATCACTCGAGGAAACCTTGGATTCGCACTGGCTATGCGGCAGGACCTAGCATGCCACATTCACATCGCCTCCAGCCCTGTGTGGGTGTGCCTGAACCCTGCCAGTTACTGGCACATCATTGACATGTGCACAGGTGCGCTTGCTTCACATGAATGTGCCCTTGTGCTTCTGTTGCCTGCACCCCATGAGTGTTGCCATCCACTTGATGCCATTTTTTGCCACAATGAAGATGAGTGTGTCATGTTCGCTTAGCGTACTTTTGTCTGGCCACTGGCATCTGTGCTTTCAGTGGCTGCATCCAGTGGCTATTATGGCACAGGGGTGCACAGCCCTGTGCGCCCTGCCGATAATTCTAAAAGCCTGGGAAGTATAATCTGGGAAGTGTAGTCTGGGAAGTGTAGAACGTGACCAGACACTGCATTAGCGTTGGCTGTGGCTGTGGCAAGCAATGGGTTTGAGGGGTTGGTGAAGTGCAGGCAACTTCCTGGAGACCAGCAGGCTGAATCCTCCTCTGCCGTATGTGCCTGGCAGCCAGTTCAGGGAGTACCGGCCAAGAGTCAGGATGTGGCCTGCAGCATCGTCCAAGCTGATCACTTCAGTGACTGTTACAGCTGCCAAGGGCTACGTGGTGCTGCAGGCTGACCCTGGCACGTGGGAAGCTGGGCAGCAAGGTGGAGGCATCCACACTGCTTCTCATGTTCCCTTTGCTCAGGTGCGAGAATAAGATGCTCAACACCCGCTTTCCCCCCAGCAAGTACTCGTAACCTTTGGGTACTGAAGTGTGCACACACCACTGCCATCTGCAGTACTAAGTTTTGCTATAGTTTCTACTGCTTCTTGGCACCTTTAGCACGTGTTCAACTAGACTCACAACAGCAGAGAGTCTCAAGCTGCAACGTAGTAATCTATCAGGTGTATAGTTTCATCCTGTACATGCTCAAAACGCGATGAAGTGCCCAGTGTGCAAGGCTGCACGTTCCTCACAGGTACTGTGGATGTATGCTCCATGCTTGCAACAGTGACAATCTTTGCCTGATGCTGTGAGAGCTTCTGATGTTGCTGCTGCTGTAGGTCGAGTCACATAACTTTGCGTTGTCAGTGGTGGTGGCGAAGAATAAAGACAATCTTGTAGAAACCTACGTTTTGGCTGACGTACAAGCAGCTCACACCTATGACCTCCGTCTGGCCCGCTTTCACCTGTTGCGCAAGCCCTGGATGCCCAACGTACCGCATGTGACACGTAGTAGCATTCCAGAGGAGCTTACGCCTCCAGCGCCGATGCCTGCAAACGGTTCCAGTGTGAGGATGCCCAGCACGCAAGATGACAATTTGCCGGTTGGTGGATACGTGAGATCTCCCAGCAAGGTGGGGGGCTCTGTGAGGGGGGGATCATTTGCCCAGGGATCAGTCACAATCGCAGGTGGCTTTGATGGGTCCCGTGGCGGGGAGAACGGCGAGTCTGTGCGTTCCGCCTACCTGCCTGCTTTCTTGCAACACTTATCTGACCAACTGGTGCTTGCGTACTTACAGCCATTCATCTCCTAGACTTGGCTTGCAGTGCCAGAGAACACTGCCACGGTCTCCTGTCACTACTCCTATAATTTAGTCGGAGGGTACTGCAGTCCCTTAGCCGTCAGGGGCGCCACATGGTTGCGACACAGCACTGTTGTGCGGTGCCCAGAGGAGCACCCACAAACCGGGCAGGTAGTGAAAAGGAAAGAACCCAAACAGCCAAAAGCAACTAGAACAAAACCCACGACACTACCACGAACCTCGGCTGGGTAGCAGAGCTCTGACTGTGCAAACAGTACAGATAGTACTCGCTGGTGTGAATACACGTGCCGGTGAAGTAATGAAATAGTTGTCTGCAGACCCCCGTAAGTGCCGGTGAAGTAATGAAATAGCTGTCTGCAGACCCCCCCTCCACTGATCTACTTAGACGATGTCTACAACACTGGTGTCTTCTACACATCTGGGAAAGGCAAAGAGTACGCAAGCGCTCTCAATGGCATTGAGAGGCTGCCACGCGCGGAGCAGTCTGAGATGGCCACTGTGCCGCTGGTGCACCTCGCCTCAGCTCCTGTATTCCACAGGACCGCCCGCAGCAGCTGGGCCGCTCACCTCCCAGACGACTGTGATGATTCTGCTGTCCTGTCAGCTGCTTTCTGTGTGTTGGTGCGTTCTCCTGGGCTTTGTTGTTACAGACTGCCATGTTTTGCGTGCGGTTTTTGTGGTGCATGCTTGGTTGGTATCAGCGTCAGGTCACACCAGCATGACAATATCATGGTATGCCAATGATGTTGGTGTCAGAGGTCATATCAGCATGACGATATCATGGCCCGTATATTGCATTTTCGGCCTGTAACTTCAAGCTATCATGGCTGGATGTATTTCCTGAATTCGACTGGAAGCCCCTGAGATGTAATTGCACGGCTGATTGGTGATCTGAATTTGAAAGCATTGTGATTGGTCCGGGATAGCTGAGGCGCGTCTCCTGCGCATGTGTGAGCACACATGTACAGGAGACTTGTAGTGTTGCAGTGCAGCATCACATACGTACATGAACTATGGGAAGCTTTATGGCTTAAGTTCAGGCTGAAAGGCGGTAAATGGGCCCAAGATCCAGAAGAACATGCACAACAGCAGTACCATAAAGGTCTTTTTCAGAACTTCTAGAATCACTTTCCTGCAGTTTCAGACATTTTCCAGCCACGTGGAATATTGGAGGCTTTCTGTCACTGTGCTGCTCACTGACTGCATATTCCTCTGCCTCGTTCACACCCACAGAGTGAACTGAGCTGGCATAGTGTCTGATAATCAACCCAGTTTGTGCTCGACATTCTATCGCCTACGCTATGCGAAACTGCAACTGTGTACTGGTGCAGGGAGACATGACAATGGCATTGGATCTTGATCTACGTCACTTCCAAACCATGTGGCCGTGGCTGACAGAGCTCAGCATCCTCACAGCTGTGCTCTCGATCTTTGTGCCAGCTGAGAGAGACCGCCGGGGCACAGTCGTACCCCGTATTCTGCCATGGTTCTACATCAACATCGTACTTGAGCACTTCCAAGCTCTGCTACCCATCACCAGAGATCTTCTTGATGTGGACAATATTGTGAGGCAGGTGCGGCTTAGATCCCTTCCTTCTGAATTCTTGTGCTTTCTTGCCTGCATGCACTGGTAGTCCTAGCCTTTAAGACTGCAACAATGTCATCCTGGCGCTGAAAGCTTTTGGGCCAGTCTTCTGGACCAGCCTGTAGAGATTGGAACGCTGGGCATTGCCACAGTGCTGCTTTGTGCTTGCGTCAAATGCTGCCATTTGACACAAGCACAAAGCAGCACTGTGTGAAGTCAGTGTCTTATGTGGTCAGTGTCTTATGTGTTCTCAGTGTAAAGTTAGTGTCTTATGTGTACTTGGACAAGGATGATTGGGATGGTGATGAAGGCAGGTGCTTGAGGTGCAGGCCAACAGTCTTCCAGGGCAGGAGGCATCTTCACGCACTGCTACCACACGTGGAGGTGGCTCTCAGAACCTGTACTACCTAGCCACCATGCAGCGGTTGACACAGGAGCGCGTCAGCAAGGCTGTCATGGAGCGCCCTGGAGTGTTCCAACTCATGGCTCAGGTGCGCTCACACACTACTTGTCCCTTCCCATGTTCATGCTGCTTTCATGAAGGGGTATATCTAAAGTCTGAAGCTCGGCTCTGTTCTGATTTGTAACAGGTTTGTGCCAGGTCACTCATGAGTCCGGGGGGAATATACTGACGAGTGATCGGTAGTCCCGGATACATTTTAAGTCTATTTGCTTCAGATCACTCAGAAAATCAGGAATTGTTCTATTTGCCCCTCCTAAGAAAGAGAACATTCGCCGATAAAGTTCGTTTATTGCTGATCATTGTATTCACCCTTGTCATGAGCATATCCACTGTTACTTCACCGGGGTTTAAGTTCAATGCAGCTTGCTGGCACACACTAGATGGATGATAGAGCAAAGATCTCCAGGGCCTGGTGCATGTCATGGCTCTCTGGGTTCATGACTATTCCCCACCTATCCGATTTTTAAAGGTGCAAGTCAGTCATGGATGATGCGCAGTGCAGGCGATGCTCAACAGGCTGGCAGATGGTGGCGATCTGAAGCCTTTGCACCGCTACAGGAGGGATGGAACTCAAACCATGTTTGGAACGCCATTCCTCACGGACTCAGCAGGGCTCTTCAAGGGCTCCAATGCATCACGCTCCGGCCAGAGGATCTCAGGGCAGTTCCAGAGGCCTGCTCAACTCATACTGCCTGCAGATCTCGACTCTACAATTGTAGCAGCAGAGAAGTTCCCCTCACGTGCATTCATGGACTCTGCAATTGTGTTCACCACACATGCAGTGCGTTATGGGCTGTTCTACGGTGATGATGGGAAGTGTATTGTGGTGTGAAACCAGCATCCTTCTGTTCTGCAGTGTTGAAGGGATCACAGTGGCGCCTGTGATCCCTTCCCTTCCCCATTTTGCTGTGTCTTGTACCGAAACAACTGTTCTGGAGTGGCTGGAGTGGTGTATGGACAGAAGCCATGTGGTGTACAGTACACTGTTGAGTACTGTCATTGATTTTTGTTCTTGTAAGCGCTGGAAAGTGTGAATTTTGATGGTCTTTTGGTGTGCATGTGTTGATTTAAGGCACCAGGGCGCCTGCACAAGCCACTTTGAACCTCCAGGCACCAGCCTGAGGTGCAAAAGGATGCGCTACATGTATGTAAACCTTGAACCTGTGCAGAAAGCTGATCTGTGGAACGCAGCAGGCCATGTCTCCCACCCTGATGCTTGTGTGGAGTGCTGGCTGCTGCCCTGCTCTCTGGAGATAGAGCTGCATGAGCGCACCCGACTCGTGGAGGAGCAGCGCCGTCTTCAGGTATTCTGCGCTCTGCAATGCTCTGCCACCAAGCAATGTTTATGCTGTGGAACACCTTCTTCCCAAGGGAAGTGGAAGGGGAGGCATCATGGCCTGCCTATTGCACCTCAGAATTTGCCGTGCCTCAGTACATGCATTTGTACTGCATCTCCGGCTCAGCTGTGCCCCAGGTCCCCATTTTGGGCACCACTGTAGCGTATATTGAACTGTTGGAAGTGGGATCATCGCGATTCTTCCTCCATAGGCACTCTGTTGCGATTGATCAACTTCGATCAGGTACTCGAGCTTCCTGCAGATAACAGGATGTCATGCCAGTGGTTGGGTCGCAGATGATTCCTGTGATGCATCAGCACGCCCAGCAGTAACATGCGATGCCATTTTGCAGGTCATGCGAGAGGCAGCAATCAAGATACAGAGGTGGTGGAGGCAGAAGAAGATCATGTTGCGCCTGAAACAACGAGGCCTTCTGCCCCACTCTGGTACGCCATCCTTCCTGTCCACACCCACCCAGCTTGTCTCAGCCCTGAATGGGGCTACATTGTCAGGTATCATTGATGCCCCAGTTATCATTGAAGTAGAGAAGCAGAGCCACTGTTGCCTTGGCTGTAAGTCTCTAGACACGGCCACTTCCTTAATTTGCATCTAGTCAACCCCTGTTGTGGTACATAATATCACACAACCCATCATTTTATTCTGGTTTTGGGGTAAAACACCTGCAAGGCGCTCGCATAGTTGTTTCCAGCCAAGCATACTAGTTAGAAGCATCTCCAATGCAGAGTTCGTTCCTTCCATACCATTCACACATCATACTTCCACCGGTATCGAGACTAGAGCAAGGGAGGTGCCAGCGTGCTGCGACTCAGGGTTGTGCTATTGTTTACTACACCAGTATGCACTTGGAATGAGGCCATGCCATGCTCATGCAGGGGTGTACCCAGAGTTGGAGCATGCCGACAGTGATAACCTGAGCACAGCCTGGGCTACCACTTCCCGCATTGGCGGTAGCGGTCAAGGCGGGCTCATCGCAGTGCCTCCAGAGTCAACAAAGATCATTGATGATCTCATCTACCGCTACCTCTCACCTGCTGATCGCGCTGTTGTGGACCAACTGAACCAACAGAAAACGTGCGCTTTCGCTTCTGCTTGTTGCTATGAGCAATGTGCACCCTTGACAGGTGTCCTGCATCTCCATACTTTGCTCCTGCATGCTCCTAGGCAGTCTGCCGCAATGCACCTGCCACGACTCACCTGCTTTCTCCTAGTCTGCCAAGACACTGCCAGACCAGACCACTCCTACCACAGTTGTAATTGGCCGCGCGGTCAGAAGGAAAGTAGTGAACACACAGGTTTTCTCGTTGAGGTTTGTGTTTGTTTGCGAATGGATGAATGCAGCGGCACGGAGTGGTTTGGTGACCGTGAGAGTGATATGGAGTGATTTATTCACTCCATATCCAGTTCACTACCTTTCCGGTTTGTAAGGACAGAATGGAGTGATTTATTCACACACAAAAAATGTGTAAAATATGCAGGTCTACGCTGGACCTTGGCCTGCCTCGAGAGCCTTGCGAGCGAGAAGTCAGGGTGAAGATCCACAAAGCTTCAGTCAGAGTAGCGATCTCCCATCTGACCATGCACCGCCTTATTCGAGCGCACATTCCAGTGATCAGCAATGCCTTATTCAGCCTGCCTGCCAAGCAGCAGGCGCCTGCAGGATCTATTTCTGAGGCTGCAGACATAGGAAACGCCTTCACAACTGTGGCTTTCCGTCAGACGTTCAGCAAGATAAACATGTGCATTGATGAGGCTGCCCTGTGGCTGTGCACAGATGGTAGCCACAGCTTTGGTGCACCAGATGTGATGCAGGTGCTGCTCAACTTCAGTCATGCCAGATCCTATGTGTGCTTGATCATTAAAGTACCCTGAAGCAAATGTCCTGACCTTGACATCAAAGAAATGTCAAACTCATCAGTGTATTGAATTATACAGCTGCATTGATTAATACACTGATTCATTAGCAATTACAGCTTTCTGTATCGCTATGATTAGATACAGCTGTAAAGTAGATCAATCGCAGCTACATCAGTGCTGTATTCTTCTCCGGTGGTTCACATCTCCACTGTGCTTCGGATTGCAGCACTTGGAGCTGGTGACTCGTCTGGCCAAGTTATCGGTTGCACTGGCCCCGTTGCAGAGTGCAACATCTTCTGTGACATTAAACATTTCCTGCAGGCTGCGGTGACAGAAGTTGAAGCCAAGGCTGAGATCAAGCATGCTCAAGCAGATGAGCCGCCGACTGTCCGCGCAAAGGGATCCTTGAGTACTTGCATGAGGTTTCTAGACAATTCCTCAAGCAACTGGCAGTGGATGCTGTGCCCTTGGAAGTCCACAGCTGAGTACTTGTACGCCAGGCCCAGCCAGGACAGAGTAGCTGACAATGAACCTGCACAGATAATGTGCTTTGACAGCCGGCAGAACGCCCTCCTGCACTTCACACCAGCGTGCCTGCTGACCATTGGCGACATGATTGCGTGCGACACTGCCTACTCATGGAAACCGCTCTATCAATTGACTGCATTGTGCACTGTGAACGCTGATTGGCTTGCAGCTGTGTGGGGAGCTGGTCTTCACGATCAGCATCGAAGACTACCCTCGACAGTGGCATGGAGCTTGAGAACTCGGCGATTTGCAGCAGATATTTGTGCAGCAGCTATTTCTGCAGCGATATTTCTGTACCTCTATTTCTGCAGCGCTATTTCTGGAGCAGCTGTTTCTGCAGCGCTCCTGGCCAGGCTGTATGGGTGTCTGAGAGGCCCCTGGAGGCTCTGCTAGCATACCATGCTTCTTCTCAGAGCTACTGCACTCTTGCTGTGCAGCCATCTGAAGTGTAAACTGTGGGTGCTTGCAGGTATGTCAAAGCGCTCATGAGAGAGGACAAGAGTGACCTGTGGCTGCCCACAAGTTTAGGCAACGGTCAGAGTTCTGCGTTGCCCAGCTTTGGTGCCAGGGGCCGCCCTCGGCGGCCGCACAGGCCAGACATGTCTGAGCAAATGGCTCTCAGCATGCCTCTCACGGAGCGGCTGCCTCAGAGGTACTGCATCCAGAACCACCTGGGTGTCAGTTGTTGGTACTGGACACCCACCACAGGCCCTCACGTAGCAATGAACAAGCATGAGCTGCCATCAGGGCACAGTCAGCAGATGCAGTGCGAGCCTCATCACACACATGTGATCATGGAGCAAACAGAGGGGGGCAAGGTACGTGCAAACAACTGGGTATGTTGTGCCAAAATCCAGCTGGATACCTCTGTGGCATGTCCTTAACAATATCTGCAACATAAACTGTCACACAAACCTGAATTGAACCCTGTGAAGGCACATGCGCAAAGTGAGTACTGACTAGAGAGTGCCGCCAGGCATTGTTTGGCGTTTGATCATCAACTTACTGCCCTGGATGCCTTCAAGCATCAGCCAAGAGAAAAACCTGATCGGGAACCACGCCATACCCAGGATGGGGCAGTGCTCACACATGCGCGTTTTCTTGTGCAGGCACGCAGAAAACTGACAGTCATCTCGCTGCTGGTGGAAGGCAACTGGCTCCCAATTTCAAACGTGGTGGTCGGGCAGGTTGGCAAGTACCGCTACTCTCTGTACTCTCCCCATGACACCACAACTGTTTCGATCATTGTTGAGATCCAGCTTGTCGGCCGCACAAAGGTCGTGTCCCTGCACACATGCGTGTGGCTGGAGAACGCAACAGATGTTCCCATCAAGCTGCGGCTTCACGTTCCGCCCTCGCTGCTTGTCGTTGCACCTCACCAAGCACCAGAGTACGAGGCCAGTGTGCGCACAGAGTCTGGCAGGATGAGCTTAAGCCCTGTTCCCAGTGCGAGCTCCATTCCCAGGGTAACACGCAACCCGCCCTCCAGCCCTGTGCCCAGTGGCGCCCGACCCCTCACTTCCAGTGCAGCTGCAGCAGCTGGGCCATCCACTGCAGGTGGACACACATCAGTTGGGGCCCTTGCATCAGGCACGTGCACCGCCTCAGCTCTGTTCTGCTGTGCACCCACACCCCCTCAGCTCCGTTTCGTTTCGATTCTGTTCTCTTCTGGTTTAGTTGGATAAAGTGCTTTGAAATGTTTGGTGGCAAGATTGTGTCCCTGTTTCGTTTCGTGCACATCAGCTTGTCTTCTGATGTACACGTGTCTTCAATCAACAGGTGATTGAAAGCTGCATCAAGATCCTAACGGCACATATCGCAACCTCAGAGAGCCCCCCATGTTTGTAACCATTGCACCTATTTGTAGCCGCTGCACCTTTTTGTACCCACTGCATTTGGCGAGGGACAGTACAGTGTAGCAAACTGCTCCAGTGCTTCAGCAGTGGAAGTCAGAAGTTGTGTGGTTATGCAGGCTCTCCTTCATTGTCAAGGAGGGGGAGCAGCAGAAGGCTGAGTGGGGCAGCTGCTGGCACTCGCGATTGGCTGCTAGGTGGTTCAGACATCACCTTGAGAACTCTGCTTCCTGGCGAGGGGCAGCACTTGCCGCTTGCTGCCATGCTTAATGGCACGATATACTTCACCCCAGAAGGTAAATCACCTGCTGTCAGCGTCTCACTCGTTACGTACTTCGTAGTTACGTAGTTACGCGTAATTTTACTCTTACGTATTCAGGTCAGGTTTACCCAGCAGAAACGCAATGGTGCAACACTGTCTGCTGATACCTGTTGTACACGTGCACATAGTGTTGTGAAGCTTCTCCGCTGTGGTAAATATTCCTCCGATCATCAGGATCAGTGGTACCTCTTCGTATCTGCAAGCAGTGTGTGTAAAGTTACAGGCATAACTCCATAGAATGGCTCATGTACCAGCAAATCAACGCATATCTTCATATCTGCAAGCAGTTAGCAGGTTTAATGCTGGATAGGAAGGTGGATCCTCTACATTGTACAGAATGATATGGCCTGTGACCCGGATGGTGGTCAGCTTTTGAATGTTTGGGATGGCACAAACTTGAATATACGTACAAAACACAAGTCTCTGAACGTTGTTTCGCACCAACTGTGTGTGCATGCAGGTCACCTTGAAAACGAGAGGGATGTGCTTCATCTCAGCAATATTCTGAGCGAGCTGCAGTCACAGCAAGGGTATCTACAATGCACGTCTGCAAGCCCAGCTGCACACTCGCCCTTTGAGCGGGGCCCCGATGGCCTCCCACCGCCCACAGCAGGAACTCTCACACACTTCTTCATGCATGTTTCTACACACGTAGGGGATCGTGAGGATGGCAGTGCTACAGCGCAGTTCGAGCAGGTGCTTCCCCTCCCCTGCTCAACCCTCAAGTGTGTGCTACAGTGCGCTCTTCTGCAGCCACTCCCTTCATGTAGCATTCCAGGCCGTTCATTAGGCGATGTTTTGCAGCCTTCGTCTTTGGATTCGCTATTTTGGTTTTGTCCAAGCGCAACAGGGTTTGCTTCTAGTGCCCTGTTGTCGGCCTGGGCTGATAACATTGACTGGTTTTCCTATTAGTTGGCGATCATGGTCTATTTTTGGCAAGTCTGTTGCCATGCCAAGAGTTTAGTATCATGAAAATCTTGCCGAAAGCGTTCTGTGGATCTCAGTACTGTTGGCAAATTCAGCCGAACTGTGTCGTGTCAAACATTGTGATTTTCAGCATGTTGACGATCCCAATTTATTGCTCTTGGTTGAGCAATCATCAAGTGGCCAGATTTTGAAGTTACTTGCAAATCCTGAATATTAATCCTGCTGTGCAAGAGCTTCTTGTACAGAAGATGCCCAGCGTTCCTGTGCAGCTGCAAGCGGAGGACAGGGTCTGGTTACAAACTAGAAAACTAAGTGTATAAAGCCCCGACCTTCGTTGGAACAGCCAGTGACCTGATGGCCTGTGATAATCCAGTTACCTCAGGCGTGCTTTTAAGGAATACGGAAACAACGTAATTTCTTTTGGCGCAATCATCTTTGAAGGGGGGCAGTACATAGAACGATTCATTCTTGTCCGATCGTTTTACGTGGTGACCTTCACTGAAAAAAACTCATTATTTCGTCCAAGGCCGATAAATCTCCCGTTTTAAAAGCAACCCAGAGTTACCTCTGCAGGTGTCCGTCGACTCCTCAGGGTGGCATCCAGCTCATTTTCGCCCTCTCAGAGTCCAAGACTCTGGAATACTGGCCAACATCACCATCCAGCCAACCTGCACCTTCACCAACGCGCTGCCGTTCCCTGCCACTGTTGTTTTCCTGGAGACCTGGTATGAGCGGCCTACACAGTCTCAGCGCCTGAAAGCCGCCCCTTCTCACACCAGCAAACCAACCTTTGTGTCGAGGGTGAAGCATGCCAGCGTCATGGCCGATGCCTGGAACATGGGGCTGCCCCAGGCAGAGCACCTGGTGGCTGCTCTGCTTGGTCCTTCAAGTCCGATCAACACACATGTGTGCCCCACACTACCACTGCTGCATTTAGCGAACATTGTTTTCTCTTCAGCATTGACGCTTCTGCATCTCTGTAGTCGCTTCAGCTGCATTATCTGGCACACTCAGTCAAGTTCGCCTATTTGTCGATTTGCTGTCTCTCCAGTTTGTAAAACTAAGGCAGTGATATCTGAAGCTTTTCTAGATGTCTTTGTCTTGAGACTTAAAGTGGAGTATTTTGGCGCGGGCTCGACTCCTGGGACTGGTTGTTGCATGTACGTGACTTTGCGCAGATACGGCTGCGTGTTCATTCCCACCGCATCCCGAACGTTACTGTAATGGCAATGAGAGCGTGCAGTACCAACAGGGTGTGCATTTCAGTATGCCAGAGACATGTGCATGCTGCTTGCAGGCGGCACCAGGCCAAAGGGTCACAGGCAGGCACGTAGTTCTCAACGTTGAGCGGGGCGCTGCTGTGAACCTCTATGCAGACCAGAACCGAACCGTGCTCGCGTACATGGAAGTTCCGTACATTCACATGCACACATCATCCTGGTTCGTACTGAACTGGGGCCTCGCCGACCTAGGCCTGAGATTCGATCCACTGAGCATGCATGCACAGCGCAGCAGAACAGCTGCCGTGGGCAGTTACCGGCGCCAGCTGGAGCTTCCCCGGCTGCTGCACCTGGTTCCAAACTCGCAGTACGCACGCGAGCGGCACAAGCGTGTGCTGCGCCGCTTGCGCAACTTCATCACGCGCGGCATGTGCATTGGCGGAGACCTTCCGGACAACAGCCTCCGGAGCCGAAGCACTGTCACGCGCACCCACACCATTCAAGTGAGCGGGGGTGGAGGCCCGAACAAGAGCCCCTCACAGGCCAACTCTGCAGCTGCGCTGCTGCCTTCCTCCTCGGACGCGATCGGCCGCAGCGGCCAGCACCGCAGCCAAACAATGGCTGCGGCGCAGAGCAAGACGACTCTCCTTGAGGAGCATGTGGAGGAGCAGGGCAGTGGGAGCTCTGATACGTCTGACTCTGAGGAGGAGGATGCTCGCTTGAAGAGCGCTCTGCTGGCTCGCAACCTTTCTCGGAGCCGCAATATCACAGGTGCGTTGCAGGAGGTCGACATCGAGGGCGCCAAAGGCGCAAAGCAAGCCTCAGGTTCACGTGCAACAGATTCACTGCAGCAGGGCAGTGTCTCTGTTGATCCTCCGCATCTGCAAGAACGGGTGAGCTTCGTAATCTCTGAAAACTACACATTTTTTGTTAAATGCGTTTTTTGTTAAATGCGTGTTTTATGTAAGTGTGGTAGGATGTACATTTTGGCAACATACTTATTGGGCAACATACTTATTTATCGTACATTGTATCATACGGCGCACATTGTATAATATACGGCTGCTTTGGGCTATTTTGGTTCATACCTGTTCACTACTTTTCCAGTTTGTAAAGGATAATATATGTGCATTGACTGCGTCAGGGTGCAGGGCTCGGGAAGCGAAGCCTTCGACTCTGATGCGATGTCGGGAATGGGCGGCAGCATGAATGCGGTTGACAGGCCCTCCCAATTGGCAGAGAGCCCTCAGAGGCGTCTGCTCATGTCTGCGTTTGAGGCATGGCGCTATGCAAAGGTCTCTCAAGGTCTGCTGCCCTGCCCTGCCTTCTGCACACAGCACCATGCCAATAGGTTGCCTTGTCAGGCCGCGTTTTCCGTTCTGGTATCTGCGTGCAACCTACACCCCACTCTTGCGTTCCTACAGATAAGAAATATAGCTTGAGTACATAATCAGAGTGTTCAAGCTGTGTTCTGCACCTTCCCCCTTCCCTCCTCACCAATTTGTTGCATTGTCAGCTGGTACAAGCCAACAGCAACAACCTGCATTGAAAAAGAAAGTTGTTGCTGTTGCAAGTGTGTCACAAGCTTAAGAATTTCTTGCTGTTTGGAGCAATACCAACAAGCCAAGGCCGTGTTGCCAAAGGCCAGCTGCTTGAAGCATATGTGGCAGTGCAGGGCAGCGAGCACCTCAGTCTTTGTTTCTGGGCGTGGCCAACAGTGGTCGGACACGCAATGGCCAGGTGGGCCAAAGCCACAGCTGCGAGGTTACTGTGTATTCTTACTACTGGATCGCCAATTCCAGCCGAAGCCCTCTGTTCTTCTGGGACTGCCCTCTGGACAGCCCTGCTGACTTTCTTGATTCCAGCAGCATGGTAGCTCCTGGATCTGTGTACGGTAAGCACGCTTGATTTTGTCCTTTGTGTCGGCATATACAGCAATTATGACTGCGCAGAGGAAAGAGCTTGCTACCCACTGAAACAGGTAGTTGGAAGCAGGGGTAGCGTTATTGACAACTTGTCAGCCACTGTCAGCCAAATTAATTAACTTCTGTCGTGGTCACCCCGGAAAATCATGAATTGTTACATGTAACACACCCCAAATGAACACATTAAATCATTTCGCTGACATAATTTGTCTTTCCCCATTCCTGAACTATATCCCTGGTTGGAAGATCTAGCCGTAGTCACTGTTCGGCCAGTTAAGATCTGGGTGTTCAAGATGCCTGAAGATTCGTCCGCATTATTGCGCAGCGGTGATAGTTGCTGAGCGATGATAGTGTAATGTGGGTAGATACTGCAACGGTCACTGCTTCCTGCTGTGCAGCATTCAAGACAGATGGCAAGAGTGACAACGAGCTCATGCTGCTCCCATGTCTGCTGAACCGGCAGAACAAGGTCAAGTTTTGCGTCCCCGCAGACTACAGCTGTGATACAAACCGACTCGGTGAATCTAGCAAGTCCATCAACATCTCTGTGGTGGGCCTCAACTCTAACAAGATCTCCCTGAAAGGGCCCGAGTTCCCCCGCCCACGTGTGGGGGCACCTGCCCCACAACCTCAGCCTGTTGTGGTTACTGCCACATCCTGTGTGGACACTGCAGCAAAGAGCGACAGCAGAGTCCCGTCACTTGCAACGTATCCCAGCAGGGAGCCTGCACACGCAGCATGGGACAGCCACGGGCTTGCAGAGGCTTCAAGAAGCTCGATGGTTGCCGGAGGAAGCATTTCTGTAGCTTCGGTGCCATCAGGCACCAGCATCGCAACATCCACGGCAAGGATCGGGGCACCAGACACTCAGGCTCAGCTCATGAGCCGCAGAGACACCAACTCTGCACCGCCAGGCACTCTTCGTAGTTCAGATTGCGGCAGCAGCACTTTGGCGGGTGCTCGAATGTCCATCAGTTTACGGTTCCCCGGGGACCCACTACAGATCGACACTACCAGAGACATGCCAGTTGCTGCCTCCAGTTTTGGTTTCATGACAACACCGTCTACAACTTCACGCTCTCCTGCGTCAAGGCTCCCTCATGGCACTTCTTTGAGGCGTGACTCTGCACAGTCCGTGACACCTCGAATGGGGCAGGGCCCAGCAGCCACATCAAGCTCTGCTCCAACTCTTGGATCAGCACCCAACGGTATGGAGCAGATAGCAGGTCAAGCCTCCACTCTTCGTATGCCCTCACCCAGGATCTCCAGCGGCGGTGGAGAACTTCAGGAGGACTCGCAGCACTGTTTCACTGCAGGCACCCTGGATTACCACTACCAGGTACAGGAAGAGGCTGCTCACCAGCACGATGCCCAAGGCACTCCCAGCCCAAGTGGCCTGCAAACGGTAGCAGAGCAGAACAGTGGTACAGCTTCTGGTGCAGAGGACTCCAGCAACCTGGTGCAAACGTGGCTAGAGCCACGGCCCGTGCCACAAGAGTGGGTCAGTGATGTTGACGGTGCAAAGTTCGTGGACAGTGTGCCATCTGGGGACGTTTCTCCCATGCAAACTGACGAGCTGATGGGCTCTGCAATGCATCAGTGGCATGCAAATGCGTCTGCACAGCTCTCTTCGTCCACCCCTACAGCAATGCCGGGACCTCCAGAACAGGGCGAGCTGGGCCAGAGAGCTTCTGGAACGGTCCCGAGTTCTGCAAGTGTGACAAACAGAGCGACACAAGCGGCCTTAGAGGGGCCCTCTGCTGCAGGCCAGCTGCACAGTGCCTTGTCACCACGTGTACAAACTGGTGTGACAAGCATTCCAGAATCCCAGCAAAGCCTGGAGCAGGGAGTGGGTCCCCAGCTGCCTTCACCAGGCCTCCAGCAGGTCTCGTCGCACAGCAGCTGCGGTGTAGCAGCTGAATCCTACAGCCCTGGCTCGCCTCTAAGGCTACCAGGGGCAGGATTCCCAGTGACGTCCAATCACGCTCTGCGGAGCAGCCCCGCTGCCACCACGATGCCTGCCGGCACCGAGTACAGCAGTGTTGGAAGCCGCAGTGCTGGAAGTTCCCCTCTTGCTGCTGAGGCCTCTGTGCACCGCCCCACTGCAGTTCCCTCTCGCCCCCAGTCCCCATTGGATACTCCACAACAGCCGACCACACTTGAGACACCCTCTCATGCGCCAGTCGCTCCCCAAGGAGGCGCTTCGTCAGCTGTTGCCACAAAGTCGCCCTTGTCAGGCAGCTACAAAGCCGCGCTTCATCCTTACAGCAAGTATCAGCAAGAGATTCAGCGCGTTGAGAGTGCACCGGCGCAGCAGCAGGCGGACGATGGTTGGATGAGTTCAGGGTGGACGGTACAGGACAAGATCTGCAGGCAGCATGAGTTCGCAGTGGAGGTCGTGAGCGGCTCTGCGCAGTCGTGCTTCCGGCTCACAAAGATTGTGCACATCAAGGACAAGTACATCATTGAGAACCGCACCGGAGAAGTGTTGCATGTGCGCCCTGCCCCGCACCCTGTTCTTGGGACATGCCTGCATGCATGCGTGCGTGCTTCCAAGTTAGGACATGTTCTAATTTACGCTTTGTGTGTTTCGTGAACTCTGGGCCCTTTCTCAATTGGAGTTGGCTGTAGTCTTTGAAGCCTGGTTCCATTCTGAGGCACTACCATCTCAAGCAGGAATTGCTCAAGACCTTGCAAGAGTATGGATGCCTGCACTGCACAGACCTCCGTAGCGTTCACCACGCAATGCATGTAGTGCTTGCGGGCACACAACAACAGGTGTTGTGCGCTGTTGTACTTGATGATATGTGATGCAGGTCAAGCAGCGAGGAACTCCAGACCCTGGGGTCCCCTTTGGGCCAGAAGGCATCAAGCGGTCTGCATGTCAGCTCCCGGATGGAGTCTCCACAGCATTCTTCTGGGACGACAACACCGCGCCCAAGAGTGTGGTCGTGAGGCTGGCTTCTGATTGCCCGGGACAGGGCCAGTGGGAGTGGTCTGGGGGGTTCGCACTCACAGAGAAGGAAGACTATCTGGGTCTGCGCATGCATCATACAGACGCACAGGGCATGCGGGACGGCCAGACGGTCATTGTGCCAGTCAGCATCGCTGTGGATGCCTCCAAAGTGGTCTTGGTGTCTTTCAAGGCACGTCGCAACCTGCCACCATACAAGATCAGGAACTCTTGTGCTGCTGTGGATATCCTTGTGTCGCAGCAGGTTGAATCGGTGTGCTCTCTTTCCCTCTCTGTGTTACAAACCGGAAACGCAGTACAGAGGCAAGAACCGAAATACCTCCAGTGTTCTCTATGGCTGTGTGTTTATGGTGTTTCTGTTTCTTTGACTTGGTTATCTACTGTTTCTGGTTCTTTTGTGTTAGTTTATCTGGCTGTCTGAGTTCATGCCTATTTACTACCTGTCCGGTTTGTAACACGTTGTAATCTGTTGCGTCTCCCTGTTTCAAGTTGTCAGGCAGATGCAGGCGCGGCTAGAGCGGCTGGTTCCAGGGCAAGAGGTGCCGTTTGCCTGGGATGAGCCAATGGAGGGCCACAGGCTGGTGGTCACAGCAGTGATGCGCAATGCCGCCCCAGACCCTGACGCCCAGCAGGCAACCACTGTGCTGGAGATTGACAAGGGCATGCCCAGCAAGATATCCCCCTTGGTGGTCAAGGCCCCGGCTGCGCGCCGCTCAGTGGGGACTGAGCTGACAGCCAACAACCGCAGCAACAGTGCGCATGACCTGAAGACTCGGTTCAACTTAGAGGGAGCTCTTGCACGCACAGTTGAGCGCAAGGTATGTTTGTCCGTTATGTGTTACCCTAGCCCCTGCGTACGCATTGCCTGCTGCACAGACCTTTGTTGCAGCTCTTGTGGGATAGTTTGGGAGGCTTGGACTGTTGTATGTGTGGAATTAAGGCATATTACATGAAGTCTGCCGGTGGGGATTTGGAGGGCACATGGGCAGTGTATAACCCCAACCTGCTTCTTCTTTAGTAATGCAGTGCCCCAATGTCAGAGTTCTGTCTGTGATGCTGGGGACCCATGGGTCCTGTGGCTTCAAGTAACCAGTGACAGCAAACAACAGGCCTGTGCCTGCTCAAACGCATGCATCTTAGCGCATGAACAATACCATTGTGGGGTTTCAAGTGCTGCATCAAAATGACACCAACAAAAGGGAAACTTCAGAGCAGGCAGTCAAGCAGCTCTCAACTTCAGAGCTGCCTGCTGTGAAGTTTAAGCTCTGAAGAATACAGTTTTGAAGAGCCTCTTGCCTGCTCTACCGTGTGGCCCGAATAGCGGCTCCGGCCGTACAGTGGTGGGGGTGTGCAGCTGACACCAAACCACTTTGACAACAAAATCACTCTGTGCACAGAGTGGTATAATGTAAGAATACAAAACTAAGAATACAAAATCACTCTGCGCACAGAGTGATATCAGCACAGTGCACAGTGAGGCAGTGAGTCAAGTTCCGCAAATCAAAACAACGTCCAGTGAAGTAGATTAACAGAAGGAGACTAGGGAGTGTGGTGCAGGTGAAAATTGAGATCTTCGCAGATGGCCCCACCCGTATCGTGCGCTGCTCAGACACGGACACCTCCTCAGCACTGGAGGGAACGGTCATCAGCACCATGCGCCGCATCCATGTTGCAGAGCACCGGCTGCTGGTCACCAACCAGCGCTTCGCTGCGTTGCGGGGTGGCAACGGTATCTCACGCTTGGACCTCTTTGGAGCCGCTGAACGCCGCACAGGTCCGTCTTCCACCTTTCTTGTCCTCTTGGTTGCCTGTTAGGAGATGTCATAGCATGGAGCTGGCATAGCATGAAGCGAGCATAGCGTGAAGCTGGCATAGCATGAAGCTGACACAGCATGAAGCTGACATAGCATGAAGCTGGCATAGCATGAAGCTGACATAGCATGAAGCTGTCATAGCATGAAGCTGTCATGGCCTGCAAGGCATGCCATCAAACTGACTTGCGCACGATACTCTCGTGCGGTGCAAAGTGTGTTGGAGGATATATTGCCAAGCAAGCAGCACAAGGCCGCTATTTTCAGCACTGCGCTTTTGCAGGTGCTTTTGCAGCAGTGTCAGACTGGGTAACGCCCAGGGCTTCAGCTCTGGCTCTGAATGAGTTCACGTCTGCGAAACCAGCTGAGAATCCACTGGGACCGAGCAGTGAGGCGAACAGCCCTCAGCACCCCTCAGCAGTCGTAGCAGCGGGCTCTGTGTCAGCAGCGGTTGCTATGATGATGGCAGGCAATCTTGTGGTGACTGTGCACGGGCTGCGGGAGATGGACGGCAACCTGTTGGTGAGGCTTAGTGTTGGTGACCAGAAGCAGCAGACCAGCATCCACTGGGGCGATGCAATGAACTGGAATGAGCAAATCAACTTCTATCAGGTGCTTCTTGTCTAATGTCTCTTTCCTACTCAAGTTCCCAGCACGAGCAGCCTGTGTTCGTTTGTTAATTTCTCTTTCTGGCTGTGTTCCCAGTCTGTCAGACTGGGTTCCACCTTTGCACAGGAGCTCCGATCAAGCTCGGAATGCAATCATTGCCCTGGCATACGTTCAGTTGCGTGCTTGCAGCATCAAGGAGATCCTGTGTCGTTTCAGCTTTCGGCACCCGCCAACAGGATCACTCAGTACAACTGGAACAAAGCACAACCTTCGTGTATTGCATGAGTTGTCTGTTTTTTCTTCTGCATTATAGAACGGTGCCCTGAAGTACAAGCGGGCAAGGTACACACATGCAGTGCTCAGTTGCGTTCTGCTATGCTGTGCTCCATGCGTACAAAGTCAAACAATTAGAGCGGCTGCATAACAAATGTGGCACATGTAACTGCAGGTGGATGCATCAAAGGTGCTGCACGCAGAAGTCCGGGACGTCATCTCCAGGCGAGCAGAGAACCTGCACAGCAAGAATGATCCAGAGGAGCTGCTGGAGAGGAGCTCTGCGTTCGTGGGAGAGGTCAGAGTTCCACTTGCCGGCACTCTTCCAGGCTCCGCAGCGCGCACCAGCCTTGCTTTGAATGGGGAGTACTCTGATGGGGGTGAGACCAGCACCACCAAGCGCGAGTTCGTACTTGCACGCCGCCGTGGCGGGGAGCACGTGTCCGGCTTCCTCTCGTTGTCCTTTGAGTGGGCCATCACCTCAGCTAGCTTGCTGAAACAGAAGCTCAAGGTTCTGGAGCAGGTCTTGACAACCCGCAATGAGATCTTGTCCATACTGGCACCCCGCCCAATCGAGCGGCGTGAACCAGTCGATGCCCGTGCGGGTGGAACCCGTGCGGGCGGTATCACCGGTAGAAGCCTGGATGGCAACCGAGGCATGCGTTCTCAGGGTGTGTTTGTGTCTGTCCCTGCTGTACTACGTTGACCTGCCTGTGCAGTGCTGGGCGAGCACCAGCTCGCGCAAAAAAATTTAAGTCCAAGACTGGTTTTAACGACATCATCGTCAGTGATTGCAGTCACTGAGTGAGATTCAGTAACTGCGCAATTGCTTGGTGCTGATGTATTCAAGAGATGTTGTCATGCTGCAGTCCCAGACTGGACGCTGGAGGCGCGGCGTCGGTTCCTGGACGTCAGTGTGTCTGTGCTGGAGGTGCACAACGTGCCCCCCCGCAAAGGCCTTGGCGCCGCGATCACAGCCAATGACGCCCCCCTGCCGTCTGTTACGATCACTGCAGGCAAGCAGCATCACAGTTGGGCCACAGACTCCCGCGGCACCTCAGCCACCTTCAAAAGCGTCCGCCACACATTCAAAAACGTTCCCGCGAAGACTCAACTCAAGGTGAACGTGTACGACCACGTAAGCTCCAGCGCCCCAGAGCTCCATGGCGTTGCATCGATCCCCCTCAGTAACCTGGAGCTAACAAACCCTTTGTATATGTGGCTGGAGGCGCCTGCAGTGGCAGAGGACCTGAAAGGGAGGCAGTCTCGCGCTCACAATGCAATGTTCAGGGCGGTATCGGACAGCGCAGGCGCTGTGAAGGCTGCAATCGGAGTGGGAAACCGTTCAGTGCAGCCAGAGAACTTTGAGTTGGAGGAGGCTCCAGTGGAGCCCATCCGCCTGTGTGTTCGCTTGGAGGCTGTGCCTCTGGAAACTGCTGGGCCTTCGCTGGCTGCCTATCTGCGGTTGGCTGGGGCCGGCCTTCTGGTGAGTTCAGGCCTTGATGAGGAGCTCCTGGCTGGTAGCTTCTGTGACCTTCAGGTGCGCTTGCCGTTCAGCATCTGATGACGTGCGTGGGGAATTGAGCTTGTATTTTGTTTCCAGCTCGATGGCAGGTGTCATGCCTTCTGCCTATGTAAGGGCTTGACCTTAAAGGGCTCGATCATCTCACCCTCTATTCTTTTTCTACATTCTCCACCCCTCTACATTCTCCCTCCACATTCTCCCTCCACCCTCCTACATTCTCCACCCTCCTTCTCCTACATTCTCCTACGTTCTCTCCCATTATCTGGTACTATGTCCCAGCAGCATTACACTGTGGTTGTTGCTTGCGGTGTTTCTGTTGCAGGTTCTGCGCATGCTGTTGTCCAGGAAAACTTCTCTGGTGCAGTTTCATTTCTTCCAGAAACCAGCGAGGAAACCTGCTGTTGCCTGGTTGTGCGTTGTACTCGCTTTTCTTTCAGGCTTGCAACATAACACATACCTGTTAGTGCCATAGATTGCTGTGAAATCATAAATACATAAGGTTTACGGGCTGTGATGAGTAGATTTGTGTAACTGCCGGTGGCCCCACAGGTGACCGCAGAGCTGTGCGAGAGCGAGGCGTCCATGCATGCCAGCATACACGCACTGCAGCTCGATGACCAGTCTCTTGATGCCAATCAACCTGTCGTGCTCGGTCCCGCAAGTGCTGTGTCCAAAGGTGTGAAATATGGCCTGTGAGACATGCGGCTTGTCATTCTACGATGTCCAACGTCTGGTTCTGGAGTCCTGCGTAGGGTTATGCTCACTCTGCAGTGACACAAGAGGTTGAGGTGTCAAAGAAGAAAGAATTACAGCAGCATCTCAACATGAGCTGAGATGTCGCTTAGTTGAGCAGGATCTCAACACAAGATGTTGAGATGTTGAGGAGCTGCTCAGAGGCAGTGATCTGCGTACTGCACTGCAACCAGGTCACAAGGTGTAATGATTATGACAGCTAATATTTTCTCTGAAACATCAACATGTGATCAACGTGGGGAGCTTGCAGGGATGCACATGATGGCAGACCACGTCGTCGTGCCCGGGTTTCAAGACACGCTGGACCCACTGGTCAGACTCACCGTCATCCGCAGCTTTGCAAACAAGCCAGCTGGGGCCTCAGCTTCTGACATGACCCGCTCCCCCGCGCTGAAAGCCCAGCGCGGGCACCAGGCGTTGGTGGGTGGCAGCGGCGCCTCTCATCTTGGAGATCCATTGAGCAGCATGGAGGAGGCTCTGGAGGCTGAGTCAACGACTCAGATCGGCAGCATCCTGTCCTTCAAGCAAGTGTCTCTTGAGCTTGGCCCTGTGAACTTCACCGCACATGAAAACTTCTTGACTGCTGTCTTCAACTTTGTGTCGCTGCTACCTGTGGAAGACATCTCTCAGGTGCACTCTCCTGTTCATTGCTCTACAGAACCCGCTGGGATTGTTCTTTCTGATAGCCAAAAGAATCCTGCACTATGGTCGCATCTGACAGTTCAGCACTAAATCGAAGAGTCCAATTCGGCCTTATGCCAACACTTCCCCAACATCATGCTTCACGAACCTTTCTAGATTTACCAGCCTTGCATTCTAACGAACTCCAACGCATCGTTCATCGGCACAACACTACGCTCTCGATGCCCAACAACGTTCTGGGATCGCACATAGGGCAACACTCTGGAATATCCCTGTGTACAAGGTACCGAGCTGTAGAGCACTGCACGTGTCGAGGCTTGCGCACTGTGACCTGGCTTTCAACCCTGTATGTCTCTTGCGTCTGGTTGCGCCAGTATGAACTCGACGCCTGGTGCATGTTGTTTCCTTGCTTGCTTGCTTATTTGTTTGTTTGTTTCCTTGCATGCATGCTCTACATCTACATGCATGACGTCTCTGGAGAAAAAAAAGAGGGATGGGCCATGTCGAGGGATGGCACGCATGCAGGATGAGGCGTGGAAGAAGCGCAACCGGGAGGCCATCAACAGCATTGAGGTGGGCCACTCGGCACGGTACGCACAGCAGGCAGTCGCCGCAGTACAGCGTGAGCTTGCTGAGCTGGCGGCGTACCACCGGCCCAGCGGCCGCAATGACTCCGTGCTGGGCAGCTGGTTCTTCATCGAGAAGTTCATGATCTCAGACATCCACAGCAACGTCACCATCAACCTTTCCAGCAGCATCGTGGCCAAGGCCCAGCGCCTGAACGGGCAGGTGTGCCCGCTCGACAGCCGCTCTGCTGCCCCTCATGCATGCCACAGAGCTGTGGTTCTGCCCCTCATGCATGCCCGCCAGTGTTCTGAACTTGCAGACACCAGCAGATATCTTCATGCAGTCAATAACAGCCCTATCCGGCTGCAGTGTTGGGCAGAAATTGCACATTGGACTGCAACAAGAGCAGTAATCGAACAGAAAATTGTACAAGACTGCACACATGTACGGGCTGCTGGGACAGAATTTCGTGATGATGCTGTTGTTCCATTCGATTGAAGTGGTGGTTCTTATGTGTTACGTGCTTAGTTGCTTTGGCTGTTTGGGCTCATGCCATCTTACTACCATTCCGGTTCGTAAGGACACATGTACTGGCGGCGATTCACCGTTCGCTGAAGTTACCACTTACAGTTACAGTTACGTTTGCTGCGCTGTCTTCTGATGGCTAACGTATGTGCAGCCGGCAGCTGATGCACACAGGAGGAGTTCCAGCGGCTCGACATCAGATGAAGAGTCCTCAGGCATCGGCTCCACATTTGTCCATCTCGTGCAGAGCCTTGGCTTCCAGCTCATCAACGTTAACAACGTCGCCATCCAGCTCAAGGTGCTTCCTCCCACCCCCCCCTCACACATGCAAGGGTTTGATTCGTGGCAATGCTAGATTGTTTAGGGTTTGTTTTGGTTTGTTGACCCGTGGTACCAGGCACCCTGTTCGGATGTGCCTCTAGCGACTCGTGGTGATTGCATGTGCCATCATGCATGAAGCACTTGTGTCACAGTCACTGTGCAGAAGAACAAGTGTTGCACAGGCTGACAGCCATCAACGCACGCAGGGGAAGGAGCTACACAGCAGCCTGCTGAGCACCAAGAGCGTCATCACCATGCTAGTCCGCCACTACTTCGAGCAGGGTGTCATGGAAGCTCACAAGGTGCTGGGCGGCACAGGCCCTGCGATCGCGCAGATTCCCTTGACAGTTGTCTGGGCGGGGGGCACCTTGCTTGACCTGTCAGTGGATCTTGCATCCCGCCGCGCAGGCGCACTGTCTGCTCTGCCGCGCATGGGCTTCATCACGTTCACGGTGAGCTCGCAGCTGATCGGTGTCGCCGGCAAAATGGCAGTCGCGTTTCTGGCCGTTCTGCCGTACCACCGGCAGGGGGACTTCTCAGACGCTGCTGCAGTGGCACGATACGTCATTCGGCCCCAGAATGCAGTCGAAGCCTTTAGCATGGCCACCAAAGCCCTCCTGCAGGTGCGTGCGCTGCTCGTGTCTAGCCTGCATGCATCACACCAGTTGGTATTGCACCATGTGGTCACCAATTAGTTCTTTTTGGCCCCCAGGGCCTACCTTTCTCATCCACGCAGATGCACGAGTGCCGCCGCACATGTATTGGCTGTGCATGAGCGTACGCTAGCGTGAGCGGTGAGGGCCCCTTGCCGCCACCGTGCGTATACGTGCCAGCAGTGCCGTTTTTTTTGGTAGTCTCCTGTTCCCAGAAACACTGTGTGCCACCCCTGCAAGTATCCTATGTCAGCCTGTGGCCGGAAGCTTTTCATCCAGTGCCACTCCGAACAGTGTGAGTATCTGGAAAGGGATAGCTTTGTGCAGGGGCTGTTGTCGGCGCTTGTTGGGGTGGTGAGTGACCCCGTGGAGGGCTTCAGGCAGGCCAGCGTTCCAGGGCTGGTCGTGGGCGGCGCAAAGGGTATTCTGGGCCTGGGCCTGCGTCCAATGGGGGGCTTCTCAGAGTTCTGTAGCAAATCGTCGCAAGGCTTGGCGCTGGTATGCCTGGGCCGGCAGGGCATCCAGGGCAGAACCATGAGACGTGTGTACGCGCCTGGCACCACACGGATGCTGCACGACCAGCAGGTGCTGCCTTTCTTCTTGCTGGTTGTCAAATGGTCTGTGATTGGTTTCAGTTGTCCACTTGTTTTCTTGGCTGCATGTGAAGGCTCCAAGTCTCCCCCAACAACACTTACCCAGTGGAGGGAGACCATGCGGCATATACTGTGAGACTGTGGTACCCACAAGTTTTCCGACTGTACAATAAGAACGTAACTACGTTCTTACGCGTAACAGAATTTGAGAAAGTGCATGCATGCAGGGTGAGCAAGACATTGAATCGGAGGGGCAGGTGCGGCAGAGGCTGATGTGGGAGCAGTCGCTACCCCAGATGTCTCCCAAGTTTGCAACTGACACAGTCGTGCATGCGGTGACGGTGCGACGTGGGCGTGTGCTGCTGATATCCAACCGCCATGTGATCTACTGCAAAGCTCGATACTTCGCCCCTGATTCGTTCAAGCTGAGGTGGTATCTGGACGTGGCCAACGTCAACAATGTGCTTGGTGCGATCCATATGCTGCCTGCATGGTCTCCTGCCCACTACAATGTGTTCCGTTTGCGTTGTATGTCTGCGCGGTATATGTTTTGAACGAGATCTAGGCGACTGTCTTCAGCAGCATTGCTGTGTGGGCGCGGTGCGTGGCAGGAGTGGAGTCGAGTGCAGTGCAGTGACATGGCATGCATGTGGTGTGCAGGGGACGAGGCAAAGCTGACGGTGATGGTGCGTGCTGCGTCGGTCGTGCAGTTGCCCTGCACTGGCACGTGGCGTTTCCCTGTCACGAAGAAGATCCGAGCTGGCTCACTGGAGATCTTTGAGAAGCTTGCCACGGAGCTGAACAACCAGGTGGCCATGCCCGGGTTCATGCGGCACACTGCTGCCATCGGTGATATGTCCTCCGCTGCGCACCATCTCCCTCAGCTGCGCATCACAGCTGGGAATGACGTCTCGCATGCTTCTTCGTGCGTGGATTCTGAGGATGACAGGGATGAGTAGGCTGGTCATGCATGCACACACTGGCCATGCCCAAGCACATGCATGCATGTTGTGCAAAGGCCGGGGCATTGCAGATGGTTACTGAAGGTGGAATGAACCGCGAATTTGACAAGAGATGGTACAGCATAGATGCAGAGGATGCTTCGTTGCTGCACCTGTGTGGCAACAAGTCCTCTGCTTCGGCTGTTAGCCACGAGTTACCAGTGTATATAGTGCGACAATGCAGTTTGAAGAAATGTATGCCGTGTAGATACACTCATTACGTACTTTTTTGGTTGTGAGATGATTGCGTTTCAGAGGCTGTTTTGCGAGTGGCACATCAAGGGTTCGGTAGAAATCAACTTACTTCAAATAAGGCTGAAAACAGCCGAGCTGCTCCTCGGCCAACGGACAGTGATTTTGTAAAACATTTCTTCATACTTGCGGCGTTCCAGTACTCTTGCAGGCAGGCCAAAAATCCCGGTTTCCCGCCCAGACAAAAATACCAAATGCCAGTTGATAAGCTTTTCAACCCTTGCATAAACCTTCACATTGCTAGATGCATGTGTCATTGTCACATTCTACCCAGCACGCAGCTCACCGGGGATGGCAACGGACATGCTTGCCACCAGAAAAGAACAAGCACGCTTTCGCCAGAGCAGACACCACTACACGCATCGGCAGGCTGACCTGTGGAGGCTGTTTTTACCAAATATATTCAGCACCGGTCACCTGATCTAGCCTGCTGACTAGCTGGGAGGCTGGTGCTGGGGTGGCTGCCCTGGTTGCATTGGTTGCTGCCCTTGCATCGGTGCAGCCATTGGCATTGGCACCATCTGCACAGGTTGCTGCCCATTGCCACCCATGGGCATAAACATTACCATTGGTGGCTGTTGCATGTTCGGTCCAGGCATGGAGGCCTCTTGCTGGCCTGGCATCTGCATGGGTGCGTAGGCCACTGTGTAGTTGCCGGCTGGTGTCCCCGCAGCCATCTGCAACGCAAGATGTTCCTTAATAAGCCCTTCATTACGACAGATGTATGAAACACAGCTTACTGGGCAGTTAGTTGCGATTCAACGACTGTGAAACGTGCAGAGCAGGTCACCATAGACAGCTGCAAGGACATGAGTGCGCACGTACCATAGATGGAGCTGCATGTGCACCTGCTACTGTCACAGGTGCCCCCGGCTGTGCCTCTCTACCCGCAGCATTCGCAGCGCTCTTGGCATGCTTCTCCACTCCCTCGGCCTGCATGCTTCGCCAAGCCCATCATGACGTATCTCGTCAACACTTGACAAACGAGGGCTACCACAAGTGAGTCACGGTGTAAAGTGGATGTGAGAATAGCAAGGTATTACCTCTCTGATCTTCTGCAAGTAAGTGGTGAGGACCACAACTGCATCTTCGAACCCGAGGCTCTTCATCGCCCACAGTATGTCGTCGCCATTCACAGTCTTTCGTTTCTCTCGTGAGCACTTGTCGCTTGCTCTGCAGCGTGTTCCTCTGTGAAGCGGCAGGCCTCATAAAACACAGAGAGCACTGAGTCTAATCTCAACGCCAAAAACGCACTCGCTTGTGACGAAAATGATAAAGTCAGATACACATTGCTGCACAAGCTCCTTCGCATCTTTTGAGATCTTGGCATTCTGCGGAAGACCTTCCTTCATGATCCTGCTGATATTGGCAATTGGTAAAAACTTGTCTTGCTCCCGCACTGCGCCATCCTCAGCGACTACTTTACCATCTGTCACTGCAGTAGCCATGGGACAGAAACGCAGTCTGGGAGGGGATGGGACCGCTGTGCAGGCGACGAAGTCTAGTACACACGCTCTCCTTCCTTGCTCTACGACTTCGGATCGCTACAGACCAAAATAGAGTCTTAGTGACCAAGGTTCATTAATTTCAATCTTGGTGCTTGGAATATCAAGATTCAACACGCATTTCCAGACAATGGGGGATGCTCGCCGTACGGGTAAGGAAGACGAACGTTGGAGAGACTGATAATGCGGGAGCAGGTTAACTACATAGTTGTTCAGAGCGCATTTTCGACACCTGCAGATTCCAACAACGCACATGGTATGCAACCGGAGCTCTCACGTGCCATCTTGTGGTTCTGAGCGCGCCACTCATGAGACAACTATTAGCAGGCCTGGATCCAGCTGGATATAACCAGCAGGCCTGGATATACAGGCCTGCTACAAATGTCCTTCATAATTGTACACAACAGTGTTGGAAAAATGTCTCTGCAGGGAGAGACCTCCTTTAGTTAGAACTTTCACACACGCTGCGACTGCTCGGTGTCTCAAGAGATACATCGTGCACATATTGTGGCTGCACTGCTGAACTACTTGAGCTGAGTTGACTCCAACTACGTGTGGCATCAAACACACTTTCGCTACCGGTACACTTGAACTAGCAGGGTGAATCGGTGTGCACTGTGTGGGTAACAGCCCCTCGCTGTGCTAGCTAGGCATAAACCAGCTTTCTGAGCATTCTTACATGTGCCAAATACTGGCGAGCTAGTCCCCTACGCGCCGAATAGTTTTCGTCATCCAGCGGCCTTTGTTACGCCCAATGTCCTTCACTTTCATTGTGAACTGCAACCTGGCTGAGCCCCCCTGCTTGGTTGAAACCTGAGCAACAATTTCACTCACATGTTCACTTGCTTCGCCTTGCTCAAGCTCAAATCCAGCATGATCTATGATGTCTTGGAACCTGTTCGAGAATTCACCCATAAAATGATCGAAGTGATACAGATCCTTGCCATAGCCAAAATACTGGGACCTCTCTAACCCGCCGACATCCTCACCGAATTCGTACATCACTTGAATGCCATGATTGTACCTGCAGCAAACAGCACCTGTGCAGTTCGCTATCCTACATGTTTGTTCTCTTCAGCTTGAGCATGGTGTGATGTGAAGGACACAAGGATGCAACAGCTCTCCACAAGGATGCAACGCTCTATTGTACAAGCATGTGCATACATGCATTGAAGGTGTGCTCTATCATCCAGTGACATATGCAGGCTGAGAATGTTACAACGCATTCTTTAGGGTCAGCGGTGTATGTACAATAACTTGAGCCCATCACTCTCAGAACTGTGCAAAGCAATGCCTGGGTTAGCAAGACAATTTGACCACATGTACACCATGTCAACACATTTTCTATGCAATTATCTCCTGCCCTTTAGATGAAACATTGCTAGCAGCTGTGCACATGTCTAATTTTCCGACTACCTTGACTTTGCAAGACTGCACTTCTCACTGCCAGCAGATGCCAAGTATCATGGCCAACTACGCATGTGCAGAGGAAGCAATTGCGGCTAGTGACGGAATGTGCATTACCATGGACTGTCTTTGTCACGTAAGGCTTCGAGCTGTGCAGTCACCGCTTCTCTTGGAGAATATTCCAATTGTGGTGTAACCTGAGATGACATATTGATGGTGAGGGCGTTTCAGAATGACGTCCCCGACGGGATACCTTAGCAGAGAAACTACAACTCAGTACCTTTGGTGTGTCTGTGTTTTGAGGGTTATCCCTCAAGGCGCAGCAGATGGCCCTCCTTCGGTGGACACCTGTAGTGCAGTTAGGCCTGGAGCAAACATCCTGCTGCCTTGGCACTCGACCCACCGGCGAATGGGTCTCCATACTGTTCATCTTGTGTGATGAATACCCTGTACTTCCAGGCGGGAACTGGATTGGTGTCAGCATCGCTGGACAAGATTCGAACCGCGGTGGAAATCGAATAGCAAAGGTGGCTAGCCTATAGATGAGGCAGTTTTGTTCACAACCAATCGCAATTGTCCAATACGCGCCTTTTCGTGGTCATGCGAGGGCACGTCATGTGGTGCTGCATGCTCACCTGCGTTTGTGGCCAAGTACTAACGGCGAAGGGTTTACTCCTGTCTGTGGAAACACAGAATACATAGCCAAAGAAGAGGGCCACTTTTAAGTGCTCTCTTCATGAATGGGACATTTCCTGTCTACATATTCACTTTCGTTCTTTTCTTCAACAAGCAGCTGGTGTACCTACAATACACAAAATTGCCGTCATGCGCGTGTCCACTTTCGCAACCGCTCACAAGGATGCTCTATTGTCACGCAAGAGTGTAGCGTTGAACCAGTCACGTCGGAGCGTCGTCGCGAGGGCAGATTTTCCGAGGCCTGCTTTTGAGGCGGAGTCCACATTTAGGGAAGCTCAAGAGTTGTCCGCATTCCTAAGGAATGCTCCCCGCCCAGAAGAACCCAAACGCATAGCCATAGTTGGCGCCGGTCTCGCGGGATTGTCTGCGGCTAAGTACCTTGCGGATGCTGGTCATGTCCCTGTAGTGTTGGAAGGACGTGATGTGTTGGGAGGCAAGGTACGTTCCTCAGTCCTACTCGAAATGCCCCGTAAAGACTCGATCCTAAAAATCTTACTGATATCTGTTCCTTGGCGCTAATGAAATAGCACGGTTCTCTGTGTACATCTTGTGAGGCCTCCGCCAGCCGTCTACGGGATCTGCAGTGTCACACAGCTTGCACCCAGCTGCTTGCTGTGACCATAGATGAGCGTGCCTAAATCCTATTATGCGCACATAGCACTTTGTTTCCACTGATTTCAGGTCGCAGCTTGGAAGGACGAGGACGGAGATTGGTATGAGACAGGTTTACACATATTTTTCGGTGCGTATGCAAACATGATGAACATCTTCAAAGAGCTCGATATCGAGGACAGGCTGCAGTGGAAAGAGCATTCCATGATCTTCGCAAAGCCTGACTTGCCTGGAGAGTTCTCGTACTTTAAATTCCCTGACATACCAGCACCCTGGAACGGATTCGTTGCCATTCTGAGCAACAATGACATGCTTACGTTCACCGAGAAGGTCCAGTTTGGTATTGGACTTATACCAGCAATTCTATTTGGCCAGGTATGTCACCATTGGTTCCTGAACAGACTCCTGTGGCGAAAACGAATCATCATGAATTGTATGTATGATGTGTCAAACAGCCCGCCACATGTGACGACTGGTACACAGAAACATACAGTTGCATCGATTGCAGAAGTATGTAGAAGAGCAGGACAAGTTCTCTGTCACAGAGTGGATGAAGAAGCAGAATGTGCCAGTGCGAGTCAACGACGAGGTTTTTATTGCAATGGCCAAGGCTCTGAACTTCATTGATCCTGATTCACTTTCCATGACAGTTGTCCTCACAGCTCTCAACAGGTTTCTTAATGTGCGCACCCCTGCTGCCTGAGTTTTGTGGCAGGAGTGTTATGTTCCTGTTGCTGGCTGACCTTGCCTGCAGGTTGCAGATATGATGCATGTTCCTCATTCGTACGTTTTCATTGCAGGAGAGGCATGGCTCCAAGATGGCATTCCTGGATGGTGCCCCCCCTGAGCGTCTGTGCCAGCCAATGGTTGATTACGTAACCAGTCGTGGTGGCGAAGTGCACCTGAACCGCAAGCTTAAGGAGATCGTCCTGAATGACGACAACAGTGTCAAGCATTATGTCATGGATGATGACAGCGTCGTTGAGGCGGACTTGTACATGTCTTCTGCGCCAGTTCACGTTATGAAGAGGCTGCTGCCCAAGCCATGGAAAGAGATGGCATTCTTTAAGCAGATGAATGGCCTGACAGGTGTCCCTGTCATCAACATCCACATTTGGTTTGACAAGAAGTTGAGCACGGTGGATCATCTGCTCTTTTCAAGGAGCCCCTTGCTATCTGTGTATGCAGACATGAGCACAACATGCCGCGAGTACTACGACACAGAGAAGTCGATGTTGGAGCTCGTTTTTGCACCGGCGAGAAAATGGATCGGCAAGAGTGATCAGGAGATCATCGATGCCACAATGACAGAGCTTGAGCGTTTGTTCCCAGACGAAATCAAGGCAGATAGCTCTTTGGCAAAGATTTTGAAGTACAAGGTCATCAAGACCCCTGAGTCTGTATATGAAGCGATTGTTGGGCGCGAAGATTATCGCCCGACACAGAAGACACCTATCGACAACTTTTTCTTGTGTGGGTGCTACACAAAGCAGAAGTACTTGGCGTCCATGGAGGGCGCAATTTTCTCAGGCAAGTTGGCAGCGAAGGAGGTTGCAAACGTGTACAATGTGCAGAGCTCTGTGTCCACATCAGCTCCACAGGTAGCAACTGTGTAGACTTTATTGCACAAGGAAGTAGCTGTCATCAAGTGACTACGCAAGCACTGATCTTAGCAAGAAGCTTGACCTGTAACGTAGACAGTACCACATCATCACCTAAAGGACGTGATCATCGCGCGCTTTAAACTTTTCTCACCAACTGTGCAAGTGAAATAGCTGTGTGCTGGGGCAAACGGCTGCGGAAGCCCAAAATGTTGGTGTAGAATCTCTCTTACAAGCCTCACAACCGTTTCAGAGCTCTCCTCTTTGCAGCTGCTGAAGGCCCCTGGCCTGATGACTTCAGCTGGCCCTTAGCTTTCTTCATCACTGGGCTCCCACACGGATGGCCCTTGCTGGGAGAAACGGAAGCACTGCCTGTGTTTACGTTAGAGTCCCCTGTTGCTTGACGTGTGGCCAGTGGCATGGGTCGTTTGTTAGGTGTAGCATGTATCCTTGTCATCAACTGTGCCCTTTTGCAGAAGGATTCATAGTCCTCAAGTAATAGGCGTCCCGCCTCCTCGTTGAGCGCTGATTCCGCAAAAGGCTCAATGAGCAGACATCGCACTGCATCCAAACTGTGTCTGAGACGTGCGCTGTGGATTACATTCATAAAACCGAACTTGATTGCAGAGCCTGGAGGACAATGTCCTCACTCAACACAGAGTACGTCAGGCTCAAAGGATGAACACTGCTACGACAACACTAGAACAGGTATGAAGCGTTATATCTGGTGATGGGCGTACAAATGTGTCTGGCAGGTCTGAGGCAGCATACCTACTAGGAGCACATGTCTGATACCCAGGTCTGCCTTCCAGTCCTTCTTCAGCACATTCACGCAGATGTCCCCGCCCTCTGAAATGTTGGGATGAAAGACTTTCGTAAGGAAGTACCCTTTGGGTGGCGTGTCGGGAAAGTCGTCTCCGAGGAGAAGTTTCACACGAAAGACACCACCTTCGAATGGAGTGCCGGTGGGGCCCTCGATTTCTGCGAAGATCTCCCGGATATTCTCTTCCGAGAAGTCTACAGCAATGCCTTCGCATGGCTTGGTTGTGGAGAGCTCAATCAGCTGCTTGGTTAAGGCTCGCGTTGTGGACAATGACAATTGCTTCGCCATTGCTCGTAGGCCAGCCCTTATTTCCTAAGTTGACGAGTGTACTACAAGGTTACAGATACAACTTACTGCGACAGATAGATCATCAAGGCTGCCTACATTGCTTGAATCAAGGCGCTTGACAGTGTACAGTTAGTTCCTGAACAAGGTGAGCACGCGATGTCTAACGACTAGAGGTAACCACAACAGATTTTGGTGTCTCCATATGAATCGATACTGGTGCGGCGCGCTGATATCGTGTAGCAGACAGAAAAGAGAATTCGATAACACAATACCCACAACATGCATGAGCATCATGTGTGCATTTGCATGTCACCGCGCGTACGTACTGCAGCTGTACAGCCAAATTCGTCCGCACTAGCCTTGTGTGCATACGACTAAGACCTGAAAAGGCTGTCTAGCCGTGGATGAGGGCGTTGTTGTCGCAGCTACGGAGAAACACGGCTTTCGTGTTGTTGCTGCTTCATCAACGTACCACAACTTCGCCTCGACTACCTCGCTTCACAAGATATATCTGGTCTCGGATGAAATACATGTTGATGACCCTACCACAATTATCGAAGGCTCAGCTTTAACTGTTCTCATGGTACTGATCGAGAGCACTAGGTCGTCTTTCTGAACTGTGGAGAAAGAATGCCGCGTTCAAACAGCTTTCTGGATTTGGGCCCATCATATTTGCGGTATCACGTCGCTTATGCTTGGCAAGACCCATCTCCTATTGAACGAGGTGCTGTCAAACGCAACAGCACGTGGGAAGAAGCCCAACGTAGATACGTGCCAGGAGTAGCTGGAAACCGATTACGAGGCCAAAACGGAGGGCCAGGCAGGATTTTAAACTCTGTTGTGAAGGTACGGTGTTGCAGTTCTTCCACGTGCAAGGACTGCTTAGGGCATATCCACCATGCCGAACGCCTTCTCTGAGCAGGGTGCACTGGGGCCAGGAGATGGTCAAGGGCACCTCGATTCGTCACTACAATCTGGAAACCAAGATGGCTCAGTTCCTAGATTTGTTGAGGCTTTGTATGGTCGGTCCCTGAGAGTTCAGTCGGCTGCTCCTACCACAGTTGCCAGTGTGTCTGGAGGTAGCAATGGCATCTTCAGAGGAGCGAATAAATCGACACTGGAGCCACAAACATTCCAGCGACCGCACACAGCTTGTACACCAGCAGTGGAGCGGCATCTACGCAGGTACACACGGTGCATGTCAGCTGGGAATGCTGGACAGCATCGCAGCCCAGATGTGTTCTCCTCTGCTGAGCGCCCTGCAGGGCGTTTTGGGTCCCTTTCAGCGGCTGGAGAGCTTGCTGCTCGACCAACAACACCAGGTTCAGGAGTCATGTCGCAGGGGGGTATGGCAGCGTACGGCAGGCATGTAGGGGGGGCGGCTCTTGATAGATCAGATCGCCGGCCTGGTCGTAGCAAAAGCACGGAACCAGCACTTCTTGGGAAGTCCTCAAGTGGGCGAGATATGACAAACAATGCTGCCGACAACTTGACAGGTGCTGTCAAGTCTGGAACACGCCCAAAACTCAAGGCGGCAGTGGACTGCTGGTGGGATGAGCAGCATCTAGGAGGCGGCAGACACCATCGCAGCACATCCAGCAGCGGCACTTCAGGAGGGGCCAAGAGATCTTCAGTTCAGCGCAGTCTCTCAGCAGGGAATCGCAAGTTTTCTGCAAGTGATAGTAAGAGCAGCCATGCGGGAGACAGAGTCAATGGGTCGTCAAGCAGAAGCACAAGATCAAAGAGCTGGTCTCTGACATCGCAGGGGAGAAAGAGCTTGTCCAAATCCATAGGGTGCAGTAGCACTGATGATAGGCAGGATACGTCCTCCACGAGTGCCAACCTGGAGGGTTCAGGAAGTCTTGCAGGAGGACTGGGCAGATCTTCCGTGTCACAGCCTGGTGTGTCCAACAGCACAGCTAATTCACTGACACTGATCTCCAAGCTCGCACTTCCGGATACTGCGGCAAGCTACATGAGCCAGGGGAAACACTCATTATCATCTGCACTGGACGGCTCTAGTGATGATCAGGACAGCAAGGTAGACCTGCCACATGAGCATGCTCGCACGCGGGTAGAGGCAGCCACACCCTCCCTACTCAAAGACTTGCCTGCACCTTCAACAAATTGCAGCACCGATGAGTTGAAGGAGAGTCATGAACAGCCTCAGGGCTTGAACCCGCCGCAAGTACTCGAAAGAAAGCTCGGAGACAGATCTCCGGGTGCAGCAGCAAAAACACCTGATGCTGAGGCAAGTAACACTCCTAGCCATGAAATCAGAGCACTGCAGGATATCAGTCACAAGATATCAAGAGAATTTGGGATAACAGGAGCGTGGTTCGACGACTTCTGTGAACAGCTGATCGACGAGTGGGAGAGTGATGTAGAGGATGAGGATGTAAACGATGAATGAAACAGACCATGTTCTGCACCCAACCTTACAATATTCCTGTCACTTGATACCTACGATGGACTTTTTGGTGCTGATTCAATGTGCGGTGGGCACCTGCACTGTGTAAACGCTTTTGGAGCCTCTACTGATCATCTATATTTGCATCCAACTGCTCTAGTAGGACTTCTGCGGGTAGAGTTCTCAACGGTACTTCTCTGCCCATCATTGTTGAAAGCAATGTCGAAGTCTCTGTGCCCTTCATATACTCAGACAGCAAACCAAGACCTGTCAACCACACACCTTTGCACAGACCACAGGCATTCACACTGCGGTAGAAGAGGCCGTACGCTGTACTGCTGTCCTCATGCTCATGCACAAGACTCAGGTAGGACAGCCAGAACGTAGGCATTTGATTAGGATCAAAGAAGTCACAATTTTGCGCCCGACTCGTGCACCATTTCAGGCTTGAGAAGTGTACAGAGTAGGGGGATATGAAACCCGACTTTCCAATTCTCTTGACTGCAGGAGTCGAACGTGTAACACTGCTCAACAGTTCCATTACATCCACCGTTCCCATGGAGTTTCTGTGACGTGGCCGCCCACCACCTTGAGACGAGAATGCGGACAGGAACCACTGAAACCGGCTCTTGATACAAGCTATGCTGCTGTGGCGGTTGCACATATCAACCAATGAGCACAGGTACAAGTTTGGGTGCGCAGCAGGCCCAGCAGTGCGCTGCAGCAGACTCACTGACAAGCGCAGGCGGCTCTGCACACAGGAGGAATGCTGCAGCACTGCAAGCTGCTGCGTCAGATACGGCGAACTTGGGAATATGCGCACAAGCTTCAGCTGCAGGTCATGCCTCCGAATAGGGTTTGCGGCTCGGTCCAGTGCTGCCAACGTACAGACCATGCATGCCCATGCATGGCACTCTGACCGGATGGACCGGACGTGGTCTGGGATGCTGTCCTGCATGCATGTCGGCAGTTGAGCGCAGGAGGCAGTGACTCAGCTCGGCGAGAAAAGTCTCCTTTTAGGGCTGCATCATTTCCGAATAACACTGCTCCAATAAACTCATTTTTACCTAGCGGTTAGAATCGCTAAAAATTCATTGGCTAAAAACACTCCAGGGCTGAGCAGAGCATGCCCCTGCACTACACAGCCCAGTGCATGCCACATCACCTTACAGTGCCACACATGTCTGCATGTTGCTCTGAATACTGTACAGGAAGTTCCTGCTTGTTTCTGGGTCTGAGAATTCACCACATGTTCAGAGTTGCTGCAGCGCACGCTGAGCTGCAAGCGGCAGAACACTCCAATGCACGGGTCATGTGCCTCAAAAACTCTGCATCCGGGCCTTATACATGGATGCAACACGAGCCACAGAAACGCAGCATGCGACACGAGCCACTGATACACACGACAGTGCTGTAGAGCACACCAGGATATAGTTAAGGACTGGGGAAAGACTAACCATGTCAGCAGAACACTTAAAAGTACTCATTTTGGGGGGGTGTTACATGTAACAATTCATTATTTCCAGGATGACCGCGTTAGAGGTGAATTAGTTTGGCTGACAGTGGCTGACAAGGTGTCAACAACGATAATCGTAGAGCACATGCATACACAGGAGAACCCTCACACCATGACGTGAGAGAAGAGCCTGACAGAGCGATCCCAGCCTCCTGAAGGTAGTAGTCCGCACACGCCCCCAAGGGTCTCGAAAGCGATAGCGCACAACACGGCTGCGCTGGCGGCCTCCAACTGAGAGCTGCACAGCCCAGGTTGTTGCTTGCAGCCCTGAAGCACCTCAAGAAACCCTGACACTTCACCTTGGTACGCAACTTGAGCTGCAAGTATCCTTTGCTGCCATGTTTTGGACTCGTTTGTGACCGCGTCACGGCTCATCGCTTTGTCAAGAGGTACGAAGCGAGCTTTGCCTTTGCCTGCAGCCGCCCACAGAAGCGCATGCATGCTTCTCCGCGCAGCATGCATTGCCGACTCTTGTGCTGCAAACACACAAAGGTTACAGCCGAGCAGCAGAGCTCACCTGCCCGGGCATCTCGCCCCCACTCTTTACCTGTACTACAGAACAGTTCACAACAGAACTGTACTACAGAACAGTTTACTACAGAATTTTGCTACAAAACTGTACTACAGAAATTTACCTGTACCTACATAACAGTGCACTCCACGAGCAGCAACACCCTCTTACACCCACACATCACTATATCATGACCTCAAACAGGGGTGTTTCCAAGAAAGGATTCCATTGGCTGCATAGCTGCGTGTCACCAAAACTTGAAACATGTCCATGGTTGAAACATGCAGCCTGCTAGTGCTGCCAGTGCAACGCAAAAGAGTACCCTGGGAGTGCTACTAACCTGAAGGTGTGACAGTGGTGGAGCTGTGCAGTGGCACGCCACAGGCTGCAAACTCAATGAATACCACTGACAGCGTCAATGGCCATCTGCAGAGCTGCTGGGCTGAGTCATTCGTTACCGTTCCGTTCATCGCTGTGCTCAGAGCCTGCAACCAGGGTTGCTGTTAAGGAATAGGGAAAAAGTAAATACTTCGGGCAAATATTCTTTTTAGAGTGCGGTACATAGAACGATTCATTATTATTATCCGATGATTTTCCGGGGTAGACTCGGCTCAAAATACCTAAATATATCGGCCCAGGCCGATAAATCGGCACTACAAGCAACCCTACCTACCTGCATGCAACATTAGACTGACACGCTCTATCTGACGAGATCTGTGAACTGACGCAGCAGAAATTAAAAGCAAACCAGTTGATTGTTTGCGTAGTCCTGTAGACCCGCACATGACAGACGATGCATCCCAGGCCAGCATGGCACAGTTGCACAGTTGCGCACCTGCAGTGCTTGACTATACCTGCCTCTTCTTGACTCAAGTGCAGCAAATCCTGTCCAGACATCTAAAGAGCCATTCTGTCCGCTAATCCAGCGTTTTGCAGCATTGTACGCCCGCTTCCCTGCGACTGCCTCTGTTTCCAGCTGCCCATCAGGCAGCACCTTCCTGCTACTCTCCACGTCCAGCAGGCTCCTCAACGCCATTAAATTGTCCTGAAGAATCGAATTAGCAGCCATCAGCTGCCGCAGCAGCCGCACGGTGAGCTGGTGCCTCGCACCCGACCTTGCAAACCATGGTACTCGATGTGATGCAGCCTCGCTCCCATTACCAGCTCCAGAACCCACACTACTTTCAAACGTGCTGAAAGATAGCCACACAGGGCATCGTGCCATGTCATTTGCGCATTTGGTCGAGGGGTACGGGTGGAACATGACTCCTAGAGCTTCACCCAGCAGCAATGGCCTGCTGAGGCTACTGAAGTCATCTGCAAGCTGCCCAAGTTGTGGTAGTAAGGCGTTGATGTAGGGGCCAGTCAGAGAGACAGTGTGAACATCGATGCAGCGTAAACAAGATCTGATCGTGAGGGAACGAGCATCTGGTGTTGTCCAGAACAACACGTGCTTCAGGTGATCATACTGCACAGATACGTCCTCTTCTTGCTGCATATCAACGTCCTGCTGCTCGTCTACGTCAACCTCTTCCTGCAGGCTTCAGTCGTGAGCTATTGGAGTCTGGGTGTGATGTGAAAAGCCCTTGAAATTATGATGTCGCTCTACTGTACAAAAGCAACGGATGAGATCAGGGACACTCGAGCGTGGGTCAATGTGATGGGAAGGGGAAGCCGGCGGGGGCCAGTCGATGTAAAATTAGGGGGGGGGGATGCGACACAACGTTTTGCATTCTCAGCAGCTTTGTTTGCAAAAAGCATTGCTGCTCGATTCGAAACACTGTACCAGAAGCAGGAACCCCAACTGTATGGTCCAAGCACTTCATTCCGTGGTGCACAGCACAGCAGCGTTAATATGAAAATGTTGAGGCGTTCCAGGAGGCTCATCACGGGCCTCCTTGCCGTGATTTAAGACACAGCAAGTGTTTTGAATCACTACATGTACACATGTATACAAATCACGACATGTTCTAGAAGGAAGCATTACCTGTAGGCCAGCATCAGCACAGCATCGCTGCCCCTCGAGAGTGAGCAGGCGCCTCAAGTCCCGGCTGGAGAGGCCTCGTGCTTCGAGGTCCTGCAGCTGCTTCTCAACCTCAAGACCCAGCCTCTCTTGAAGCATCAAAAGGTCGATCTCGTCCAGTTCTTCGTCTTCTAGGTCCTCAGCAGCTTCGTCAGGGTTTTCTGTTGTTGCCTCGACCACGTCTGGCTCCTCCTGAACGTTTTGCACAACAGTAATAGCTCATTGTGTTGTCTGGCAGACCCGTGGATCCTGTGGATATACGAGTGTATGGGCGCCACACGTGTGTATGGCAGCCCAAAAGTAACAACCATCTGCCGTTTTGGCTGCGAGCGGTGTATCACTGAGCACTGGGTGAGTGTGGATGCAAAAACACATCTCAATAATAGCACATCTCTAAAGAAGAAAGTAACTTGTCATCAAGAATAACATGTCTCAAGAATAACTTATTAAAACACAGGGCCACCACTTGAAAGAGTGCTGCACACGTGCATATCAAGCTTCAAAGCTCCATGTCACGCATTGGTCTGCAATCACAGGCACAGCATGTGGAGATGCCTCATGATTGGTTGTGCTGATGGCGGGGAGGTGGGCACCTGCAGCATGCCTGCGCTGGAGGGTGGTTCTATCTCAGGCTCCGATTCTGAGGACGAATCCATTTTGTCATCTGCAGCTCGCCAGTCGATGGTCTGCCTATCGACCCACGCTGTGAAGCCAGCAGCTCCCTTGGCGCCCGCAAAGCGTTCTTTGCTCTCAAAGAACGCCCGAAACCACCGCAGCCTATGAGGCTGTGTCCCTGTGAACTACTGGTATATTCAGACAAAGAGAAACCATTCATGGAGGCGCTCCCATTAGATGTTTTTGGTACGGCACAGGGCAGTATTCTCCAGAGGGCAAAATTTTTGGTGCTGTGCTTTGCATGTTGTTTTTTGGTACTTGGATTCTTGCCCCTGTGCTGCCCTTTCAAGCTGTGCACATTACATCACAGGGGAGGCATAGTACATGTAGCTCCTTGATTGCCCTTTCGAGTTGCATGCGTGACGTCGGGAGACTACCATCATACACAGTTACAGAGGCTTTCAAGGTGTGAGGCTTTCAAGTTGTACACACCACAGCGCAGGGGAGGGGAGGTACAGTAGAAGACGTACATGATTCACGCGGGCAGCAAAACCACTCGCACACACATCGTAGAAGCATCAGCGCCTCTGAGATGCCTCCACTGCAGAACTCAAACTCAACTTGCCGAGCCACTGCTTCTGCAGCTGCGCACTCCGCATGCCACGTCTCTGCAGTTGCGGCAACTGGGTCACCCGCAACACAGTTCAAACTCGGACCTGTCAAGCGCACGCGCTCTGCGTGCTTTGACAGAGCACGCACAGCATCGACACAGCACGTGCGGACGTCGGACACAGAATACCCAGAACCTTGCTGAAAGAGCACGCCAAAAAGCTCCTTCCATAGGATGTGTGTTGCTGGATACTGCTTTGTCAGGCGCTTCAGTTGCGAGATGTGGTACTTCACTGGATCAGGCTCCTCCTCTTCATTCTGTACAGAGCTCAATTGTTTAGCTCTATTATTCACAGGGCTTATTATTGTAGTGGCAGGTGTGCTGTTGTGCCATTTGAGTGAAGCGGTGGCTATTTTGTGTTCGTTGCTTTTGGCTATTTGGGTTCATGCCTATTCACTACCTCTCCGGTTTGTAAGGAAATGGTAGCGGCAAGTGTGCAGGTGAAGACGCAGTGTCTACAAGAGATCTAGAGGACTCATGTATGAGCTGCGACATCATGATATCCTGGATAGGTCTGACTGCACCACAGGCTAGGCAGGATGACCTCCTAGCTTCACCTCCTGGGCTTGCTGTATAAAAAATGCGAAAAACAAGTAGTTCTTTCGACGGAACCTTATTTTTAGCGGGCGGTACATAAAAACAACAGCTCACACTAGAGACCACGTCTCATTTTTTTTGTGCCCCTGTCAGCTGTGTATCGGCGCTACCGGTGTCCGGCGCCTGCCTTGCAGCCAGGGCCTCTGGCAAACTTTTGCTTCCGCAGAGATGTGCTGCGGGGGGGGCGTTTTGGTCAGGGTTACGGCCAACACCTCGCGAAAGAAAACTTAGATGTATAGAGGGCCCTGGGGGCCAACAATTCATTATTTCCGACTTTTCCGTGGTGACCTCCGCTCAAAACAACGAATTATTTCAACCCAGGCCAATAAATCGTCACTAAAAGCAACCCTGCCCTGGTCAGGCTAGGTTCGACTGATCTGAGGGGATTCGTACAGAAAAAAGTACGGAAGACCCAGCCACACCTCCTAGCAAGACCTCTGACCGCACCACAGGCTAGGCAGGATAGGCTATGACCGCTACCCGTTCACTGTTACATCATAGTCTGGATAGCGTCGGCATGTACAGCAGATTGATACGGAGGTGGTGTCGCATACTACCACTGCACAGGGAGCAAGTTGAAAGTTAACATCAAAGCATGACAGCACATTGATTACACCCTTACACCCAGCACAAGCATTGCAATAGGGGAGTTTTTTGAACTTCAGAATCTGCGTTAGTTTGCAAGGTAAGAGGCAGAGCATACACATGCTTGTAATACTGTGTTACGTAATAGAAAGTTGCAAGGGAACGCAATGCCTGCAACGTTGCGTCACATGGACAGAAGGAAAGCAGCAGTTTGTAGGCACGTCTGTGATGTTGCAATGCATGAGCGCACACCTTGAGATCGCGAACAACATGGCATGCGAGTGCAGAGAGTAGTTGTGTGCAGTGTGGCACATGCGAAATCGCTGTCTGCAGCACCGCCTGCTGCTTTGCAGCCAGGCTGGATGGGTGGATGCGGCCTCCTGCAGTCCAGGTTGCCATCAGCATGCACCTGTCACATGGAGTACCATTGAATGTTCTCTCACCAGCGACCTCATGGCAGTGACTCCTTGCAGCACACACCATGGCTGGTCTTGCAAGTGTGTCAGAACTAATCTTTGTTTGTGTTTCATCAGTAGTTTCTGTTATTGATATGTTCAGCGAGGTAAGATCCCCCGAAGTCATAATCTATTTGACTTCTCTTAACATGGTATCGCAGCATGCATGACGTCGGGAGACTACCGCCATGCACAGTTACAGAGGCCAACACAGAACAGTTTGGGTACTCGTGTCTATGTGAGTAACCTCACCTGACATGAGCAACAGGTCCTGCTGGTGTTGAGTGTATTGTAGCCAGGCTGCAACATCATGGGTATGCTCACGGGTCTGACGAGACAGCTGCTGGGTCCGTGCATGCATATAGTCTACCATTGTTACGTCCTCCTCAGCAGAACTGCTGAGGTCCAGAACGTCAAGTTCATGCAGACCATGATTCCTGCGCCTGCATATGATTTGAAACTTCTCATACTGTTCCTGCTCGGACATCACAAACATGATTCCTGCCAGAGCCAATGTCCACGTGTACTGCATGTGACATAAAATATATGCGTTGCAGTGCACCGTTTCTGACCAGGGGAAAGAAAGTTCATCGTGAGTGCAGCATGCGAACTCAGAGTGGCATAGAGCATAAAAGCATTTGGGGCTACCTTGCAGGTCCTTGGCCTGCAGCTCTGTGTAGCATCAGCAGTTCCGAGTACTGTTGTGATTGACGTCGATGGTCTTGATCAAAGTATCGCCTCAGCTGCGGAGCAGATGCCTCGCGACGCTCAGTTGCTGTGTTTCGAGGCAGCTGCAAGAATGCAGCAAAGCTCTCCCCCACATCTGCCTCTCCGGACCAACCAGCCCGTCGAAAAGCGGGAATAAGGGGCTTGTATGGCGCTCCATACACTAGGTTGTCCAGGAAGACTGTTGTGGTCTCTTCGAAGCGCACTGTGCCTGCATGCATGAATTGTCCAGCATTGATGTAACCGTATCACGGTAACAAACATAATCCTTGCTGTGAAAGTTTCATGTCGATTATTGAGGCTCTTGATCCAACACCTTGGGGAGGCTGAATCTGTGGGGTGTGCAGTAGCCTGTACTGGTCTCCCCTTGGCATTCCTCCGCCGCTCCTAGCAGCTTGTACCAACTTGGAGAGGCGCTTATCGAAGTCTTCATCTGTGATGTTGGCTTGCCGTTTGCGTTTCTTACCGCGGGACGCATGCTTGCTAGCGCTTCTCTCCCGCTCCTGTGCCTCCACATCTTCCGTCAATTCTTCCGCATCACGAAGGAGAAAATCTAGTGCTGCATCAAGTTTCTCACGAATGTCCATGCAGACTGTACAGTTCAGGAATCTCTGCACTGATCCAGATGAAACCTGGTCTACTGAAAACAAGCTGCTATATGCAGCTGCGATACACTGCACCACGTCTAGATCGTTACCTGGTTTCAAGGCTTCGTCCGTAACGCTTCTCCTCTATTGTCGTGGAAATTCTCGACATTGTGCGCTGTTCAGAGCATAGCTATGCATACGGTGGGGTTTGACTGTTTTAAGATTTCCTTCAAAAACCCCGGTTCGGAAACACTGCACTCTTGCCCTTCAGATGCAACTCCGTGAATGTTTTTAAGCCACCTGCTGTCTCGCACCTGTACCAGTTACACTTGGCCACGTGCCAGTGTATTGCGTGTTGTAGAAGCTTATAGAGTCCCACTCTCCTTACCATCCATACAACTCCTTGGGCACGCTCATCGGCGACTCAGAACACGCTTCTGCTACTTATGGATATCTCTGAGATTAAGGACAAGGCACCAGAGCTTTGTGCTGCCCTGGTGTGATCTCCACAGTTTACATGCTGCCAAACAAGGTAATGACAGTCAGTTACCTGGGCAAGTGTGAGTCAGTGTTGTTTCGTGATGCCGAGAGAGCGAAGAGTAGGAAGCATGTCTTGAACGGAGC